>CANYCX010501221.1:0-12291 GCA_948193385.1 Breynia disticha f. nivosa
GGGTATAAATCAAAGAAAACAATAATAGGAGTGTTAGAAATCATAAGAAAGTCGGGATAGAAGAGGGACAAGGTTTAAAGGTGAAGAATATACTAGACTGGAGTGAATAACGTACGTTATTCTGGTAAAAACCCAGAATAATGTATGTTGGATGACGTACGTTAGCTGTCACAAAACCTACGTTATCGAGACTCTAGACAGATCATTAAAAAGAGAAAAATGAGTTAGACGGAGAGAAAACCCTAAAATCACCACCTAAACACATTTACAGCATGGATCTTGGAGATTCTTGAACTGAACCGAAAAAACGATCTGAATGATTCTGAACCGAAAAAGAACCGCTGACTTTGACTTTTTCCTTACCGAACCGTTCTGAAAATTATATATGGGACGATTCTGGATATTAGAGAATAACTGTACCAAACTATTCCCAACCGAAGAACCGAAAAATAATTTACATATGTATTTAGTATTTTTTAAAATGCATGAAATAATTATAGAATAGTTTTAATTAAATTTTAAATTTATAAAAATATGCAAATGCAATTATGTTTATTTATAAAACAAAAATTATTCAATAAACTTTGACTTAAATTCAAAATATATGTACTTTTTTTAATAATTATTATTTAGAATAATTACTTATAACAAGTAGTAAGATGAGCATATGGATTTTTCTTTAAAGAAAAGTGATCAATTGATGGTAATTAATATTTGAAGTAAATTTTTTTAAAGGAGATATCTATAGATTTATTTTATACACATATAATTATAATTTGAGCTCTTGATCATATTTTAATACTACAACACATTATTATTTAATTAATTATTTTGTTTTACTTATTAAATTAAAAATATTATATGAGTAATTAAAAAGATGACTACTTCCTAAACATATAAAAATCAAAGCAAGTGACTGTCTCAAATAAATTGAAAAAAATATTTAGAAGAGTATCCAGAGAAATTTTTTAGGATTAAATTTGACTTTTTTAATTGTTGGAAAATGAATTTAGTGAGATTTTATGTCTTGGCTAAAATTCTCAAAGATGTTTTGCCAATTCAAGCTTCAATTATGACTTCTGAATCTGTATTTAATTATTTATTGTTAAAATTAGTTAAAGAGTTCAAACAAATCTATAATACTTGATGAATCAGTTAAAAATCTTGATGTACTTGAATTAGATAAAATTTTAACTGATTTTGTATTATTATATTTTTCTTCAAATACATTTTTCGTAGTAATAAAATTTTCTTTTAATATACTTTTTTAGGTGTGACAGGAGATCATGAAATCTGAAAAGTTATTCAACCTAGGTAAAATTTAGATTTTTAATCATGCAAGTATAATTTTAAAATAAATTGAATATTATTCATCTTTCAATATACCTCGATTAAGAATTGATATTTTCATTGTCTATGTTTTACAAGTCCAATAAATGGAAAACGGAAAAAGTGTATGTTCAAACATAAGAGTTAGATTGAAAAAAAAATGTTATGTTCTATTTTTTATTTGTGAACATTTTATTTGATGGTTATGTTTTAAATGTCAAAAAGATTGCATTATTTTGTTTTGTTATTTTATGAACATTCATATTTTGTTATTTTATGAACATTCATATTTTGTTTATAGGAGTTAAAATAATTTTGTTTCAAACTCAATTATTTGGAAACACTAAAAAATTTAGTAGATATGAATGATGTGTGTTACGCCCTGAATTTTCGAAACCCCGAACCGTTAGTACCAAAACTTTGGTACGGGACAATTTGGAGATTTATAGTTACGAGACGGGGTGGATCTTGAATTTTAAAAATCTCAAATATTTAGAACGGGATGGAGATTTCAAAATCCATGATACCGAATAATACCGCGATCACCCCTAAGTTACACACCCAAATCACCTCTCCACAACCTCAGAAACCCCCATGTAACTTATCCTTTTGTAAATTCCACTCCCAAACACAAATCCCTTTCCTTCCAATGAATCAAAATACGACTAGGGTTGGAGAAAAACATCCACTGCAGGTAAGATCCGAACTCTATAAGCTTAGTGGAGAGAATGCAACAAAAATGGTGTTGTTTTAGGATTTATTGGTAATGAGGGGTTGGATTGAGTTGGGTTAGAGAAACTGTTTCTTAGGGTTGTAGGGGAAAGGAAGAAGAGGAAAAAGAATGTGAGTAGGATTTGAAGGAAGATGATAGAAATTTGTGTACTAAGGATGGACAAGGAGAGTAGGTAGAGCATATGGTTAGATAGAAAAAAAGGGTTGAGTGAATAGAAGGGAAAAACTTGAGTTAGAATGCAACTTAGAAAAACCCACACCTTTGAGTTATGTCTAACTATTAGTGAATTGAAGTTTGTTTAGACAAATGTTGTAGGAGCCAAAGCAGTAGAGGAGCTGGAGACCACTTGAAGGGTTTGCTTAGATTCTTTGGAGGTAAGTGTATACCCCGACACTTACTTATCCATATCTAGTCTTTGCATGGTTAACTTTATTTGGCCTTAATAGTATGAATGAAGATGTGTTATGAGTTAGTGTGTTAAATGCATTGTTGTGAAATGATTTATGTGATTAGTTAACAAGTGGTTAAGTATGACAAGTTTGGGCATGTGAGTGCTTGTATGTAAATGTATGAAATGTGTGAATTTTGTAAGATGTGACTTGAATGCGTTATATATGGTTTTGCGTGTATGAATGAAGTTGTTTGGTTAAACATGAAATATTTATACAAAATTGATGAATGGTATGGCTTGTATGGATTAATAACCTGTGGATGGTTATTATGGATGAACGTTGTGGTTTGCATATTGATTTTGATGATTTGAGTATGACATGTTTGCAAATTGTTGATGGTAATTTATTAGGCATGAGAGTGTGTGCATGAATGAAAGTGTGTATGTGTGATGTGGTATTTAATGTATATGTTTTGAGTTCAAGAATAGTGTTTGATAAAATTACAGCTTATGTTAAGAGTGTTACTACTTTGCATGGAAAGTAAGTGTTATATCTGGTTTTAAAATGATAATTGAAGGTTGTGGCTTTATGTATAGAAGCATACACACATAATACATACATGCACATAGAATACATACATTGTAGAAGTGAGATAGTAACATGATATTTGAGAGGCTACACAGTGCTAGATTGAGTATTCAGTGAGCAATGTGCAGACCAAGAGCTCAGACTGAGTCAATGGTAGGCCAAACTGATTCTCAAGTGCTAGACTAAGTATTCTAAGAGCAATTAGGAACAATATCATATGAGACTGAGTATTCTAAGCACATCGACACTCGATTGATCAACTTAATGAACAAGAAAAGGTCAGGCTGAGTCTTCAACAGCTTAATGAGAATGGTAATGTAAGATTGAGTATTCTAAGCACACATGTTATGGATGATAAAAGATCAGACTGAGTATTTAGTGGACCTAAATGATATTCCCAAGTGTGAGACTGAGTATTCTAAGTGCACTTGGGAAGAGAGAGTGTCATACAAGACTGAGTATTCTAAGTGCATCGACACTCAGTTGATCAACCATAAGATGAGAGAAAAGAGTTAAAAGAGAATGAGAGTATGTCATTGAGATAGTAGAGGGGAAAACATACCATGGGCATATTGCATAGAACATTCACTACATTTTTACATGTGCTGTGGATGACTGATGAATTTGGTTAAAATATGTTGTACGTTAAGTTCAAATGTAATGATTTAACAAATGCGATGTGTATGATTAAAATGTGGTGTGAATGATTAAGCTCATGTTGTGATGTATTCTTGTGTTTAATAAGTG
Organism: Breynia disticha f. nivosa; assembly: GCA_948193385.1. Taxonomy (NCBI): domain Eukaryota; kingdom Viridiplantae; phylum Streptophyta; class Magnoliopsida; order Malpighiales; family Phyllanthaceae; genus Breynia; species Breynia disticha. The sequence continues at coordinate 3,790 of CANYCX010501221.1, forward strand.
TGGAAAAATGTGTTACGTTGTGGTAGGGGTGCTAAAATGGATCCTTGGTCAATTATGTGGGTATGTTACATTCATATGTAAATTTGTGCATATTCGAAGTAGTGTCAAAACTATGTCTTCTGAGTATATGAATGCACTAATGTATATGAGATTTATTGTTGTGATTCATTGAATGTGATATGACCTTGAAGTGTAAGAAAGGTAAATAAGATAATGATCTAAATTGTATAAGACGAGGGTATGGATGATGATTGAGAATACGTGGTATGAATTGCTTGTTGATTTTGCTAGGTGGGGTGTAAGATTAATATATTGGGAATAATCATGTATTTGTAACTAACGTATGATGTGATTATGATAGAACTGGTAATGGTAATGTATGATGTCGTGTATGTGGTCTTTGTTTCACTATGGTGTCAATAAGTTTGTGAGATTTGTTAAGTATGAATAGTATATGTTGTTCATAAAATGAGTTAAGTGAGAGATACTTGCATCTATGAATGATACCGTTTTTTGTGATCGGTAAGTTTTGATAAGATAGGCTATGTTGGTGATAAGAGTGATTGGTGTGTGAATGATTTATTCTTATGATGTGACGAAACGATGGTGTTTTAAGGATGTTGAGTATAAACTATTTGTTATAAAATGGTACTACAGCTTGACTAACGTACATTAAGCTTGGTCTTAACGTACGTTATCCAGACTATTTTGTCGCCCGTTCATTAAAATGGGATAGAAGTTTCTGCTGGGAAAATCTGCATCATTAACGTATGTTACAGCACATGCCTAACATACGTTAATCCATGCAATTTATGTTACCTGAACTGCTGATATATGTTAATCATCCTGCTGTGAGTCTAAATTTTTTCTAGAATAATGTACGTTATTCTAAGCCCTTAATGTACGTTAATTAAGCCATGATTGTTGTTTTAACTTACAAATCAGATCTTATCACTTTAAAGAATTAACATACTATCAAAACTAAGTTAGAAGCTTAATGCTGATCACCCTAATCCAACAAGAATAACGTAGGCTTCATAATAACCCTCCCTAATAGCTCCCTACTCAAGTTATAAAATGGATTAGAGAATTTCGTAGATGTAGCAAGTGATACCCAACTAGAACGTTATGAACAAAGGATGAAAGAATGTGTGTACTAGAATTTATATCATTCTTGAGCTAGATTCGTATAAGGACTTATTAACAAAAATGAATAGCAATTAGAATAAGTGAGTGGTTGTACGAAGGTATGACCATATGTAAATGTTGTCTTCTCAGTGTTACTTTGTTTTCTTGTTGTGTTAGGATGAGAGTAATGTGCTGAGCATGCAGTATAAGTTTTAATTAGGGTTGTAGCAAATGATAAGAGAATCGAAAAAAAATTGTTATTAATAATATCATATTTATTAAATTATGATGAAGTGTGGAATGTGTGTGCATGCACTGAAATGGGTTGAGTACGAGAAATATGTGCAAATAACGTGTATTACTAGGATTATTGATTACATCTTAATAGAACAGTAGTGTGTGGTAAATAATAAACGAGTGTCTTTGATTTTATATGGTTAGGTAAGTGTCATATGATGTATATGCTTGCTGAGCCCTTGGACTGACGAATTCTATTTTTTGGTTTTTTTGTGATTTATCAGATTGGCGGGAGGTTTAACTTACGAGGTCGATGGTGCAAGGATGGGCAATTTCATTAAAAGATGTAATGACTTCTAAAATTTGCATACATGGTTGTAAACGCTTTGTTTTAGCACTCTAGTTTTAATCACACCCTACCTTTATTATTGTACAGTCGCATACTAGAACATTTAATTATTTGATCATTCATTTAAATCGAGAAAATTTTTATACAGGTTTTTATTCAAGAGAGTTAAATAGAAATAAATTTTAGGCGCCACATAGTCCCTCATCCAACAACTCCTATATCATCTGGAACTTCTGCTATCGTCTCACATATTCACTAGTCAAAATCCTTGCAAAATTTCTAGTAGCCACTTTCTCAATATGATGGTCTTTCAATAAGTTCTCTTAGACTCAACCTTGTTGATACAATTTTGACTTTGCTTCACCCCCTCCCCCAACTTCTATTGTGGTTACCAAAACACATCATATGATAACTTGATCATAAATTGGGTCTTTAAAGCCTCGCACGTTTGTTGTAGTTGTTGAAACTGACAGAACACCCTTTAACCAAAAAATAGACATTTTATTAGAGACGAGCTATATTTGATGAATATGAAGCTTCGATTTGCAATGGCACATGAGTTTTTGTTCCTTTTGATCAAACACCGATTTTATTGGATGAAAGTGAGTTTTTGCGTCAAACAGAATCCTTTTGGTTTTTTTCGAGTTATAAAGCTTTTGTAGTTGCAAAGAGTTTTAATCAACGTCTTGGTTGGGATTATTAAGAAACTTTTAGCCAAATGATAAAGCCTATAACTCTCCATTTAATATTATTCATTTTTGTGTCCTTTTAATGGAATAGTTCTCAAAGGAATTTCTATAGTGCATTCTTAAATGGAAAGCTTGATAAACTTGTGCATATGAAGGAATCTATTAAATTTATTGATTCCTCCCAACCTGATCATGTTTGTCTTCTTAAGAAGATGATTTATGGACATAAGCAAGCTCCTCGAGTTTGGTTCAACAATTTGCCTGTTATTTATTGTTTTATGTGGCTCAAAAATTGATTAATCATTATTCTATTAAAATGAAAATAGTACATGCGCTTATTCTTTATCTATGCTGATGATATCTTATTTACAAGCTTTTATTATGGATTTTTTGATTTTTCAAAGCAACTCAATTATCCAAATTTTCTTTGAAAGTTCTTGACAAATTGAATTATCTTCTTGGAATAGAGGCACATTGGATCCTCACTGGTGTTTTAGTCACACTCAATCTAAATATGCATTTGATAATTTTGCAGAGATAAACATGAAAACTTCCAAACCTGTTGGAACTCCTATTGATTTATCTCTTGCAAAAATAAAGTTTTCGGATCAACACTCTCTTTTAAGTGCTTCATTTGATCCTACCTTATATTGTCAAATAGTGGGCAATTTGTAATATCTCTATATTACTCGACCTAACTTGTCCTTTGCTGTTAGTTAAGTACCGCAACACATGCACCAACCCACTTACCAACCCACTTAAGAAAATTGGATTCCTATGCTATATTGCAAGCACTTATACCACCGACATTTATCTCTATTGCATAAATGTGTTGGAAATCTCGCAGCATGTGTGGTGCGTAGGTGTAGGGGAGTTGCTGCATTCTCAAATGCAAGAGGACCAATATGTAATATGTAGAAGCGTGTGGGCACCAACTTCAACAAAATCAGTTGGCTTATTCTTAGTCCATACATTTCTACATATATACACCTATCTCCTCTTTATCTCTTCCATGTGGGACAAGTCCACTTCCTTATTCTTCTTTATTTTCCAACACTCCCCCTCAAGTCCAACTTGCTCGACCTGTCTTGGCCCAGTTGCGACTAGCAATTTTTTTGGCTGGATTTGTTACTTCAAGCTCTCGAGCCTCAGAGGCCTCAGGTTCTCAGCTATTTTTGCTTGGGCTTGTGCTTCTTTCTTTAGCTAGAATCTCTACTTCCTCGCTGAGCCACCTTCTTTGGGCTTTAGGTCTTGGGGCTTATTTTTCTTAACCTTTCACCGAGTTATGATGAGCTTCTCATGTCGGGGCTTCTTCCAAGTCTCATAGTCTAGGATCTTCGTCAACCTGTTAAACCCGCCCATTTATAGTTATGCTCTGATACCATGTTGGAAATTCTCAGGCCTGCGTGATTGGTCATTATCGGGTGTGTTGCTGCATTGTCGAATGCGAGAGGACCAATGTGTAATATGTAGAAGTGTGTGGGTATCAACTTGAACAAAACCAATTGGCTAGTTCTTATTCCATACATTTCTACATATATAACTTATTCTTCTTTTTATCTCTTCCATGTAGGACAAGTTCCTTCTTCTTCTTCTTTATTTTTTGACAAAATGATCTTTCTTTTTCGGTTTATTGTGTCGCTGATTTAGGCGGTGACAAATTGGTTCATAAAGCTACGACAAGATATGTCATCTATGCTGGACCAAACTTAGTTTCCAAGGGTCAAAGAAACAACGAGCTATCTCTTGCTTGTCAACTGAAGATGAGTATCACTCATTGACCATAACAACAAGTGAAGTTTTATGGTTGTTTTCATTGCTCAAAGAAATTGTTTTTCCATCATCTAGACCTTCTAAGTTATGGTGTGACAATCTAGTTGCTACTTATCTTATAGGTAGTCCAATATTTCATTCTCATTCTCAACATCTTGAGATTGAATTCGTTTTATCTGGGACCTTGTTGTGAAAAATCAGCTTCAAGTTCGTTACATTCCCACTAATGATCATATTATTGATCTATTAACGAAACCACAATCCAATTTGAAGTTCCACATATATCGAGACAAGATGACGCTTTATTTTCCTTCTATTAGCTTGAAAGGAAACATTAAGGATATGTTATGTCCAAGAATTTTATATTTGTTATATAATTCTTGCATATACCATTCTAATATAGTGTGTATTTTTTTTTGTCTGAGCCCCGGTATCCCCGACCCACTGGACCGAGACTAATCCGGTTCGGGGAGGAGTTCTGGGTGGTTAGCTTCTATTCCACTCTCAAGCGGAATTGTGAGAGATTGAACCGCAGTCCGCTCTACCAAGTTCAGCCTCAATCACTACTGAACCAAAGCATGCTTGGTTTCTAATATATTGTGTATATCTTCTTATTTTTGTCTATCATTAAGACTCTTTATATCTGCACATATGTACGTGCCTTCATGATCAATACAAGTCGAGATGAGCCTCAAATCTTATAGTTTTTGTGTAGAGAAGTGAAAGCAAAAGAGTAGTTAAAAGAGTATTATAAATAATATTAAAAATCTAAAAGAAAATGAAGAAAGTGTTGGTATTGGGTTATGTTAAACTGTTGCGAATAAAGACTTTAGAGACGGTTCCAAAATCGGCCATAGATTTAGAGACGACTTCATAGGTTGTGGATTCGTGACGGTTTTCTTTTCACCAGAAGACTTTGGGGCGGTAAACCAGTCGCTAAAACTTAAAATAACCGCCGTTAAGAATGCACTTCTGGTGTAACGCATGTGTATATGTATAAATCATAGGCAACCAATAAATGACAACGTATTTAGTGAGGAGCATTAATGACGTAGCAATGTGAAATCGTCCTCTCATCAAGTTTCTTAGCCTACGATCGTATAAATACACCAACAGAAACAAACAAAAAAGGATACAAAACTATATATATGGAGCAGTGGCTAATTAAACTTGCAAAGCTTATCGTACATAATTTGGAGAGAATACGGTACACAACACATGCTTAAATTTGCAAGGAGTAGCGCATTGAATAAGAACAATCGGAAACACTTATTTAATACCCACGTGAGCAGCATTTTAATACCGACGTGATAATCTCACAATAAAGAGTTATGAGATGTGAGAATGATTTATAAATAAAATGGACTTATAATTCAATGTTTTTTGAGTAAAGATTTGGTTTTGGATCCACTTGTGTCTTTCTTGTTTAGTATTCTCCTCCATTAAACTTATGCTCGAGACAGATATTCCAAGATTCTCCGGATCCAACATAAATTGATACGGAAAAATACACTAACAAAAATACAAACGATTTACATCAGTGTTATGTTGGAACGTTAAATTTCAATTTTTTATTTCTCAGTTGAAAACAACATCATTTTATTATGATAACTAAGATTAAACTATTCAAATAACTTGAAAACTAAAATAAACTAAATTTTGGACCCAAACTCTTTTTCCGCCTCAACCACAAAGATATTCTTTTTTTAAAATAATTGCAAAAAAAACAATTTCACTGCATCATAAATAATCAATTCTGCTATTAGAAATGAGGTTCTATCAATGTATTATTAAATTGAGTAACAATGCAAACATTAAACATTGAATTGTACAAAAAAGTATTAAAATTACTATTATACTTTAAACAAAACGATTGACCCGAAATCACACCTTATTCCCATATTATATTCACCAAATCGAGATGAATATTTGTTTATGTACGCAATTACTTTTGTGGTTCATTCATTTTAGTTAGTTATTGTTAGAACTAGTGAGACTGCACATGATAAATTTGTTAAATCCCAATCAAAATAATAAAACTATATATTTGGATAAGGGTACAATCATGTATTATATTAAAGGAATAAATGAATTAGTCATCCTTAAAGGAAATGTAACATAATATATTGTTTACATTAAGTCGAGTATATTTATTTGTTATTTATTGTTTTCATATTAGTTCCTTTTAATTATATCATAGATGGACTAAGCCTGAGTTTTTAAAACATCTTTTTCTGTATCATTATCTATATGTTAATGTTTATAGTCTATTGTTATAATTTATTTTATTATTAATACAATATTATATTCAAAATTTTTAAATTATATAAATTTCAATTTTTACCATGCGCGATACACACACACATATATATAATATTAATGTTTACCTAAAAACAACTGTAAATATTCTTTTTCCATTTTATCCTTGGTTTTCCATGTTACTTCTTTCATTCTATTATTCCTCCATCAACCTTTTCCATAAGAATTTCTAGATTGCTTAGCTGTTTGATTCTTGGGTACCTACAATTTGTACCAATTCTTTTATGTATGTGAGATTATATAAGATCTGAATATCTGAATCTCTGATTACGTGTGTGGGATCTGACTGATATTGGTGAACATACTAACTAAATGCATCATGAATCTGAACCAGTCCGATTGGTGAAGCTAACCTATATGCCAAAGCCCAAAGGACCAATACATTTTGAAATATCTTAGGTTTCAATGTACCTTGGACTCTATTTACTCTTGTTTCTAAGGCACATTACTCCTTTTCACAGTGATACTTTTAGAAATACTTTTTCCCCAACATGGCATTTCATTTTCTTTCAGTGCTGATCATAATAACTTTTCTGTTTATCCTACATAGCTATAGATTTTCATCGGATTATCTCTAAGTATTCCATAGTATCTTGTCTATTCTAGACCTTCGAAGATTTCTACTTCTTTATCTTAATATACTGGATTTCTACATTTTCGTACATATATGCTTCGTATAGAGCTATGTCAGTACTGTTGTGAAGTTGATTATTGTATGCAAATTCCATCAAAGGAACATACCTATCCTATGATCCTTGAAATTCAAGAACACATGCTCAAAGCATTTCTTCTAATGTCTCAATAATCTGCTCTGTTTGACCATCTGTTTGAGGATAAGCGCACCTAAATTCATCTTTATGCTCATTACAATATGTAAAGTCTGCCAAAATCTCGATGTAAATCTTGAATCCCAATCTAATACTATCTAAATTGGAATTCTATGAAGTCGTACTACCTCTCGTATATATAATTCAAAAAGTTGTTCTATTGATATTCCCAATCTGATCGGCAGAAAATGAGCTAATACTATTGAAACTGGAATTCCATAAAGTTGTACCACCTCTCATATATACAACTCTTGCAAGTTGTTCCATTGATGTCCCTAATTTGATCGGCAAAAAGTGAGTTGACTTTGTCAATCTGTCTACTACTATCCATGCTGATTCTTTTGCACTCTGTATTCTTTGAAAACCTGTTACGAAATCCATCGTTATACACTCCTATTTCCATGCAAGAATAGGTAATGGATGAAACATCCCTGAAGGTGATTGATGTTATGCTTTGACTTGCTGAAAATTCAAACATATCGATATGAAATCAGTTGCATCTTTGTTCATTCCGGACCACCAACAATGCTGCTTCTGGTGTGGTATATTTTTATCATTTCTGAACGCATTGTGAGTTTCATTCAATATTTTCCATCTAATATCATCAATGTCCCATACACAAACCATCAAACCTATCATCGGCAGCTCATCATTTAATTAGAACGATGTGTCAATAAATTAATCAATCTGTTTAATTAGCCCAATTCACGTTGAATCTCATTTCTCCGCATCTTAAATTTTCTATAATAACATTGATTGTATCACCAATATTGCAATTAATACTCCGGGTTCTTGCCTTTCTAACAGGAGTGGAAAAGATAAATAAAAATCAAATGATGAAGGAGAATTTTGCCCAATTGAATTGGATGAGAATTACCTTATCTACTATGTCAAGACTTACAAGAAGATAAAAAAGAAAAAGTACATTAAACAGCATAAAAGGAATGAAAGAAGAAAACCATACAATGACAAACACAGAGAAAAAAGGGCAATGTTATGTTGTTTTGAAGGAAAATGGTCATGTGCATATAGCTAGGCGTAAGAGAAGACATGGTATTGGTTGTTATCATAACATACATTTCAAAGAAAAAGCGATAAAAATGAGAATAAAATGACCTAGTTAAAATGGATATACATATACCATATCGAGAATATAAAGATTGAAGCCTTTGCGTATTTG
>CANYCX010501279.1:0-13456 GCA_948193385.1 Breynia disticha f. nivosa
TACGTTGTATATATTGGAAGGCACCTATGCTTTACAACTAACCTACTGAGGCCTATACTATCGTGTCTCATTTGCTCGCTTTTTTCTCTCTCTTCCTCGAGAGCTTTCTGTTGGCTTATACCGCACACCCTCATTCATTCAACCAGATCTAGTTTTCTAGAAAGACCGAGCAGATGAGATAAAGCAATAAACAAGTCCCCCAGTCCATGACATAAAATGTCGTATAATCTCCATAAAAAGTTCTCTTAAATCTTTCAAGCCTATAAAACACTAAGGTTAAACTCTAATGTATTGATGTTTCCACCAGCTACAAGTCTCCATTAATGAAACTAATTGAAACTTAAAATGTACATTAAATTTTTTCATTGCATATTTCCACATTCAGATTATCAAGTTTTTCTGCATTAAAAAAGTAATCATTTGCTGCTAACAGCAATATAACACCATGTGGTTTTAACAGTTTTCTGATTATATATGATACAAGCAAAAAGTTTATGGAGATTGAATTGTCTTTAAGTTTAAGAAAGTATGCTTACTGGGTGATCAATTAAGATTCTCTTACTGGGTGATCAATTAAGATTGTCAGTAAAATACAAGTACTAGTTTGGAGATTGCAAAGCACATTGAACCAACAAATAATTTACACACTGCTTCAAATCCAGTTTGCACCAAAAATCTCTTAGAAAGATGCATTTTGTAGAACCAATGTATATGGACTTCAGACGCTAGTAACTTGATACGAAGTGATAGAAATAAAGTGACAATAAGGGAAATGGGCTATGGAATTATTGGGCTTATCAATTGTTATGAAGAGGTGACGTGGAAAATATGAGCTGACGTGGGGAATATTCATAACAAACTCTCATAACGGAATGCAGATGCGGATTGGCTACAGACTCTGGTGTATTGATTTTCATTGTATGACCTATTGATCAATGAAATATTGATACCATTCTCTCGACCAAATTTACTATTTCATTAGTTAAGTACTAATAGGTATCAGAGCGGTTCCTGCGATCTGTGATGGCCCACACTCCATCCCGGCACCTCCAACAATCCTCAGCAATCTGCTACCATGGATACAAAAAATCATTTGCAAATTATAGAAGAAAGTCAATCGAAGTCACTAGCACAAATGGAAGATCTCAGGAAGATGATCTCGAATCTATCTCAACATATTACGAAATCAACACCCTCACCAAACAATGATCCTTCCTCTTCTAATAATACTGACTATACAGTACCTCAACCTATGTTAACACCTTTTGTAGGCCGTTATAAGACCCAAAGTTTGATGGAGAGGAAGTCACAGATTGGATCTTTAGGGCGGAACAGTTCTTTGAATCGGATCGAACTCTGGAGGTGGCTAAAGAGTGTTTGGCAAAAATACACTTAAGTGGGAAAGCTAAGGCATGGTTTAAAGCATATGGGCGTACTTGCGGGAAGGTACATCTTTGGCCAGACTTTGTTGCTGATGTTACTACTAGGTTTCATGATAAGGCTTTGACTGATCCCTTGGCTGAGATTAAGAAATTGAAACAAACTGGATCATTGTTGACATACTTAGAAGAGTTTAATCGTTTGCTAAGTAAGGTGGACTTAACTGAATCACAGGCTGTTATTCATTTTTTAGGTGGATTAAAAGAAGAAGTACAGTTGTTTGTGTTTTTGTTTCGAACTTCTTCTTTGCAGGAAGCTTATGGTTTGGCTAAGGTACAAGATTTGTTGTGGAGTAAGCAGAACTCTGGGACTGCTTCACATCTCAAAAATTCACCTAGACAATATTCCTGCTCTACCACAACCACATGCCAACCATTGTAAAAACAACTATTAACCCACATCAGCTAGCCGCAACTCCTAAACCCGCACCACTATTACCAACACCTGCAACCTACAAAAAACCCACCAACAAAAACGTTGAATACCAAAGAAATGGAGGATAGGCGAGCTCGTGGACTTTGTTTTTGGTGCGACGATAAGTTTTTCTTGTTCACAAATGTCCTAATCGCCAAATGTACACATCGACTATTGAAGCTGATGATGGAGGAGAAGCTTTAGAATGGGATCATGGCAAAGAATGTACAGGAACATTACAAGAGCCACAACTTTGACTTCATCCCCTTACAGGGGTCGTTAGTGTTCATACAATGAGGATTAGTGCATCAGTTGGCACGCATCCGATAGCTATCTTAATCGATTCAGGGAGTTCTCACAATTTCTTAAATGTGAAGATGTCGCAGAAACTAGGATGCGGAATGAACCAGTGGATAAACTGAAAGTGGCAGCTGCCATGAGTGTCAATCTATTTGCAAAGGTTTTGAGTGGAACATGCAGGGAAGGCAATTTCAGACAGATGTGTTACTTTTGCCCTTGGATAATTACGACTTGATATTGGGGGTTCAATGGCTTATTGAATTGGGACATATCAGGATTTTAAACAATTGAGAGAAATTCATGATGGACCAACAGTGGGTGACACTAACCGCAGGATTAACAAACAACTTGAAGGTTGTGGGAAGTCAGAAGATGGAAAAGATGTTAGAGAAGAAATCTCAACTAGCCTTGTTGCAGTGCTACACGATTCACCCCCAACCAAAGACAATGTCAGACACTACATTACAGGAGGTAACTCAGCACCTCTCCACAGAATTGACCAACGTTTTAGTTGTCCATGCTGATATCTTTAGGAACCAATGTCTTTACCACCATTCCAATCACATGACCATAAAATTCCTTTCAAGGAAGGGGTCAATCCAATTTCCATCGGGCAATATGGATATGGCAGCAAAAGAATGTCATTGAGCAGATGACTCAAGAATTACTGAAGGCAGGAATCACTCAACATAGTACTAGTCCTTTTGCATCCCCGGTCGTGCTTGTTCGAAAAAAAGATAACAGTTGGAGAATGTGTGTGGATTATAGGGCTCTCAACAATTCGACGGTAAAGGATAAGTTTTTGATTCCGATCATTGAAGAGCTTCTTGAAGAACTGGGTGGCGCGACGGTATTTTCCAAGCTAGACCTCCGCTCCGGTTACCATCAAATCAAGATGTGCCCAGAAGATGTTTCAAAGACGGCTTTCCGAACACATGTGGGCCATTTTGAGTATCCAGTTATGCTTTTCAGCTTAACCAATGTGCCTTCCACTTTTCAAAGTTTGATGAACACATTGTTCCAAGCTTTCTTGCGGAAATTTGTCTTAATATTTTTTTATGACTTCCTATTCTATAGTAAGACCTTGCAGGAACACATTGATCAGTTGCGCCAAGTGTTTCAGGTCTTTAGGGAGAATCAATTATACATTAAGTTGACCAAATGCAGTTCCGGAGTGGCTTCAGTGGATTATGTGGGCCATGTGATCTCAAGTGAAGGAGTTTCCACAGACCCTCAGAAAATTCAAGTCATTAAAGACTGGCCAATTCCGAAAACAATAAAACAATTAAGGGGGTTTCTCAGCGTTTCTGAATACTATAGGCGACTCATACGTGACTATGCAAAAATAAGTGCTCAATTGACTCTTTTATTGAAATCTAACACAGAGTTTCTTTGAACAGAAACAATTGCGGCTGCAATTCAGAAATTAAAGGAGGCTCTCGTTTCAACATCGGTTCTGGGTCTCCCCAACTTTAATCTTTCTTTCATAATTGAGATTTGACGCATCAGGAACCAGCATTGGAGCAGTCCTCATTCAGTAAGGCCATCCTTTGACATATATAAGCAAGTTGTTGTCCCCACGTCACCATGCTCTATCAGTTTATGACCGGGAGCCATTTGCTATTTTATTTGCTGTGAAGAAATGACATTCTTATTTGATCGCTCGCAGGTTTATCATCCGCACCGATTACCAAGCCCTCAAATGCTTATGTGAGCAGAAACTCACTATGCCTAGTCAATACACTTGGCTGGCAAAACTTATGGCTTATGACTATGAAGTTCACTGTAAGCATGGTTATGCTAACAAAGCGATAGGCGCTTTATCTTGGATTCACTCCATGGAAGTCGTTTTGGCTGCATTAAGTGCCCAATCTCCACACCTCTATCTGGAAATCCAGCAATCTTGGCAAGATGATGATGCTCTTAAGGATATCACTGCTAAAGTACAGCTGGGAAATACGGTTAAGCATTACACTTACCATCATAATCAACTTCGAAGAAAAGGGAAGTTGGTAGTTGGCAAGAATGCTAAGCTATAAGATAAGCTCGTTTTGTTGTATCATGACAGTCCCGTTGGAGGACATTCTAGAATACATGCTACATACCGTCTGGCAGCTCTTTTTTATTGGAAAGGAATGTAGAAAATAGTTCGAGAAGGAGTCAGAACATGTTCTACTTGTCAGCGATGTAAAACAGACAATTCTCCATACCCTGGACTACTACATCCCTTGCCCATCCCACGAACAATTTTTCGAATATGTCAATGGATTTTATTTCGGGCCTTCCGAAATCCAAAGGCAAGGATGTGATGATCTATGTATTCGTGGATTGCTTAACGAAGTACAACCATTTTTTCCTTTAACTCATCCTTTTATTGCAGCTAACATAGCCCAAGTCTTTGTTGATGGTGTATTTAATCTACATGGGCTACCAACCACTATAGTTTCTGACAAAGACCCCATTTTCCTAAGTAATTTTTGGAGAGAATTCTTCAAGATTCAGGGTGTCGCTCTCCATAAGACCACAGCCTTCCATCTTCAATCCGATGGCCAAACAGAAGTGGTGAATCGTTCCCTGGAGTGTTATCTACGATGTATGGCAGGCCATTTACCCAAGACCTAGAGTAAGTGGTTATCCCTTGCTAAATTTTGGTTTAATACCACTCACCACTCTTCCATCAACACAATACCATTTCAGGTCTTATATGGTATACCACCCCCTCTTCATTTACCATATTTCCCTCATGATGCTTCAGTAGAAAGTGTTGACATACTAGTGCGCGATAGAGCAACTGCAATTTAGATACTTAAAATAGCCAAGGCTCAAAATCGTATGAAGCAGCAAGTGGACAAACACCGTTCGGATAGACAATTTCAGATTGGTGACATGGTGTATGCTAAGTTGCATGGTTATAAGCAAACTTCATTGGCCATCCGAGAAGTTCCGAAGTTAGCACCTCACTATTATAGCCCATATAAGGTTGTTGATAAGATTGGCAAGGTTGCCTACAGCCTCCACCTACCCAACGGAACTCTTATCCATCCGGTGTTTCACGTCTCTCAGCTCAAGGCTGCAAATTCAATGCATCTTACACCAGCAGCTCTTCCACCACTGCAGTTGCCTACAAGCTTGTTGTATCCACAAGCGGTTCTAGATAAACGAATGGTGAAGAGGGGTAATGTAGTGGCCACACAGCTATTGATCCATTGGCAAAATGCTACTCTAGAAAAGGGCTCTTGGGAATTTGCAGATGAACTGCGTCTTCAATTTCCCGAAGTCTCTTGGGGACGGGGGACATTTTCATGAGGTGGGTATTGATATGAAGTGATAGAAATAAAGTGACAATAAGGAAAATGGGATATGGAATTATTGGGCTTATCAATTGTTATGAGGAGGTGACGTGGAAAAATATGAGATGACGTGGGGAATATTCATAACAAACTCTCATAACAGAATGCGAATTCGGATACAACCTGGAAGAAGGAATGAAACGTGTATTCTAGTGCACTTCAAGGCTATAAGAGGACGACAGAGCAACGGGAGATTTTATGCTTTTGAGTGCTCTTGTTTAGTCATTCCTTTCTCACTTTTGTTCATTATTCTTCTGTTCTTGGTTTACCCAACAGACTCTGGTGTATTGATTTTCATTGTATGACCTATTGATCAGTGAAATATTGATACCGTTCTCTTGGCCGAATTTACTGTTTCATTAGTTAAGTACTATAACTCCACTTTTTGCTCAACAGAATAATTAAATTATTCGAAATTATAGTTATAAAGAAAAAAAATTATTTAGAGGGCAAAAACCGTGGACAAATATTTCAAAATGGCAAAAATTATTAAAAGCAGGTTCAACAAAGCGTAACAACTTACGTCAACTTTGGATTAGGGAGCACGACTTTGTGAGATAAATACCCCTCAGGTAAAGGAAAACCCCTTTGTTCAAGATATGATTCAAGAACTAATGCTTGCCTCTTTGTCTCTTCCACCTGCAGAACAAATATTTTTTGTAAGACACTAACGCACTACAACATAGCATGTTCTGAAAAGAGCTCAAAAGTCAACGGTATAAAAGAAGCAATCAACAAATTTATGAAATAAACACGGCCAAATCTCTTACAGGATCGGGAATCCGCTCAGGTCTATGTCTGCCAGAATCTTCACAAACCCAACTTCCATCACCGCTGACTGATACTATTCCTTTCAAGTTGTTGACAGAAATGACAACTGCCTCACTACACATTCAAACACTGATGAAATCAGCCGTGGTATTTCAAAACATTCTAATCAGCAACAAAAAACTAACATTTATAATTAAACCCAACCATTTAGTGACGAGAACTAAGTCAATATTCTGGCGTGAACCGGTTTCCGCATCTGGGATTCGAAGACCAATGTATGCTTTTCCTCCGTACAATTTCTCGAGTCTATAATAAACAAATATAATCATAATCTCAACTAATTAAAAATAAACGCAAATTCGAAGAATTAATACCTGTTCGCGACATTGAAAAGAGCATTGGTGTCGGTGTTTTCGACTTCCAAAAGGTCGTCGTCGTCTATGAAAAAGCAGCGGAAGAGTTTGTAGACAATCAAGCCACAAAGAATCTCTATCCACATGATTGGATCACAAGGAGTGTTGTGTTTTCTTTTGCAGGAATTAAATTGATGATAGAGTTGTATTGTACTTATGGATAAACCAAGAAGCGTGGAATAGGAAATGGGCAAGACCGCGTGCTAGTTTGTAGTTTTGATTTCTTTTCTCTGTTCTTAAGTCTAGTGAGGAGCAACTACCGTATTGGTTCCTAAATAAAGTTCAGTAAAAACTTATGTTACATTCTTTTAGTTTTGGAAATTTCAAACACATTCGTACAGTGTATTTGGCAAAAATGGACTAAAGTAACGTAAAATATAATAAAGTAAGATAAGGTTTATGTTAAATGTTTTGTTGTTTTGAAAAAATGTGAAGTATTTATATAAAATAAAGAGTAATTAATAATGTATTCCTCAAACCCATTAATTTAGAGGGTTAAATTTACGAGGTTTTGGAGGTTTTTAAAAATATTTAAAATACTTAGCTCCGATTGAAAATCTCTTTTCCTAAACAAATTGTTTTCAATACTTTATGAAACCTCCAAAAACCTCCAACCAAACACATTGTAAGCTACATTTCACTGCTTGTATGTTCAATCTCTTCCTTCAACAATTTCTTATCAGGATAAAGTGTTAGTAAGAGTATGTGCTCAATATAGTTTTTTTTTTAAAAACTTGTTTGTTATTTGAGATAATAAAAAAAAGATATTATATTTTATTTATGTTTATACTATACATATGGAACTGACAAAAATATTCATGAACGTTAGATTTGTTCATAAAATAAAAGAAAAACATCTGATAGTAAAACACTTGAACATAGAAGAACAACATTAAAAATATCTCTAATTGAACATTATCAATGAGAATTGCAATGAACTAAGACTAGTATGTTCATCTATGATATAGTTATGTTTTACAAACTATGGAGTACAGAGGAAATATATTTATTTTAGATAGAGTGTATTGAATTAATCCACTTAAATAAGAATTCGACTTAGGTGAATTCTATTTACTTGAATACATATTTAACTTGTTTATAATTAAGTGACAAGTACGAATATGATTAAAGTATACTAAGTCCACACTAGAATGCCACAAAGAAGTAAAGAGATTGTCACTCGATACAGTAGATATCACTACAAAAATTTGTGTATTTAGTGTCCAAATTTTTGGACACTAAATTTGGATTCCAAAGTGCTGGACTCTAAATTTTTTTAGAGTCCACGTGAAAGCTAATTAGCATCTACATGGGCGCTAAAAATTTGGAGTCCACTTGGACGCCAATTTAGGATCCACGTGGATTCCAAAATATTTGATTTAGAGTCCACGTAGACTCTAAAATTTGACCCAAAATAAAAAATAATATTATAAAGTAATTATAAAAACGTAAATTTATACGACAGTCCTACAAGGTGGGAGGAGGTGGCGGTGGCTGGTGAGATGCGGAGCCATCGGCATCAACTTGTGAACATGAAAAGTATAACTTCATCTGCCACTGCATTTCTTCGAATTGCTTGTCGTTCTCTTCTTGTTAACACCGTAAGAAATCAGTGATTCGTCGATCGTTATCTTCTTGTTGACGTGGGGAATATTCATAACAAACTCTCCAAAATTATCTATAACACTTACTATAGATATCACAAGTGTGTTGTCTCACTATTGGTTGTAAATATGCTCAGCAAAAAAATAAAAAGCAACGGACCCTGTGCCAAAAACAGACCGTTTAGAGCCGACCACACCTACGACCTCTATATAGGCCTTGCACTAGTCCTACAAGTTCGTGCTGCCCTCAAAAGACCACTGACTAAGTGCGATTTAGACACATACCTGTTGAAAAAAAAGACTGAGTCATAAATATATAAATGAACTTAAATAAGAACATTAATAGAGATTGTGAAATAAAACTTACATGAACCTTTGCGGTGGGTTGGATCACCTTGTCGCGTGTGCATCCTCACGAATACATTGAGTGGCCCAACCTATCGATTGAGCTCTGCCTCCTAAAATAAGTCGTTAGAAAGTAATAATTAAATTGAAAATAAATCGTAAATAAATAAAAATTAAAAAAAGTACCATTCTCCGGTGGTGTTAGTGGCAGGTGTTTGACCCCCTAGTGTGCAAGGTTGATCGCGACAGATGATTCACCCATAACATTTTTTATTTTCCTTGTCATTCTTGTAACATTCCTATCCTAAAGCTTTATAGTTAATAAAATGATTAACAAAATTAAGAACGAATTAGGTAAATGGAAGAATATGCAATGTTAATTATGATTGGATAGATAATTGATAGTAAGTATATATAAATAAAAGAATTTTTGAAAAAATACATGGAGTACAGGGGATGGTAGACCATGCATAGTGGACTACACGTGGTAGCCAGGACCACACGTGGTGGTAAATAGACTCATGGTAGAGGCGAGGATGCTTATTTGAGTATGACTGCATGTAGTTGGTGAATTCTAGCACAATTTTGGAGAGATTTGGAACTTAAAACATGAGGTGTAACATTAAGAGATTAAAAGAGAAGTTGAATGAAGATGAAAGCAGAAATGTTAGTGAAAGAAATAAAGAGATGAGAGAGAGCAAAGAAAAGAGAAGTAAAGTGAGTGAGAAAGAGAGTTTTAAGAAGGGAAAAGAGTGACTGTGAGGGAATGTTAGTGAGAAATTGAGGTGTAACTCATAATTGATCGTAGAATCGAGCAAGGTATCGATTGGTATTGTCACTATAGAAAATTCAAGGAAATAACGGTAATAATTTATGAAGTTATATAGAATTTATCGTGAATTTAGTTTAAAGTTTGAAATTGTGTATAATTGACGAAAATAGGGAATTGATAGAATTGAAAAAGGAGCATGTATATTAATATGTTATTTATAGTAAGTGTTATAGATAATTTCGTATATGATTATATAGGACGAAATAGTAGATGAGCATGACAAGATTGGATCTCGTACCACTCCGAGTATTTCAGCTAGCAGGTGAGTAGTCTAACTCACTTTTAAATATGATTTAATATGCAATTTAAATACATGATAGTAAATGATTGGTTGATATTATATATGATTGCGATTGAATGATAAAATTGAAATCAAAAGCAATAGGTAAGCGTTTAAGCCAAATGATCCGTACAGGTACAAGATATATGAATTAAAATGAGAACAAATATATGAAATATAAATGGAATTGTGAACATGTATGATATGATTTAATATGCAAATTAAATAAGTAATTGTAAATGATTGGTTGATATTATATATGATTGTGATTGAATGATAAAAATGAAATTGAAAGCAACAGGTAAGTTTTTATGCCAAATGATCTGTATAGGTACAAGATATATGAATTAAAATGAGAACAATCATATGAAATATAAATGGAATTGCGAACAGGTACGTTTACACTATTTTAGCAATTATTGACACCATTATATGTTGCATGATATCGATATACAATATATGATTGATGATGACATGATTGGTGTTGAAATGATTGGTGGTGGTTGATAGTGATGTTGATTGGTGAGTATATGATCGAGCATACTGTAGAGGAAGTATATTATTGTAGAGGAAGTACATTATCGTAGAGGAATATGTACAGAGATACGACGTTAATTGTTACATGTTGCACAATTATAAATGATAGATTTTACATGTATGACCGTTACAATCACAATAAACTTGAAATAAATGGATATGAGATTATATTTATATGTTCGAAGATATTTAATACCAAAATATGAAATGAATTTATTTATTTGAATTGTAAGTTATTGATTATTAAATGACTACTCACTGAGCTCGCATCTCATAGAGTCTACATTTGTATATTTTTTTTTCAAGATGAGGTAGATAACCAGCGTTAATTACTAAGATATCCACAAGTGGGTTAGCTCCTGCTACACAGCATCTCTCTACTTCAAATATGATCATAGGACTTGTACATATGTTTGACTTCTTTACATGTTTGTAGATTGTAGGTTTGTTGATTTTGGATGATGCGACAGGTTGAGGTCCATGTTGATATTGATTTATGATATATATGTGAGAGGTTATATTATTGATTATATTTGACTTGCAAGATTGTTTATAGG
Source organism: Breynia disticha f. nivosa (assembly GCA_948193385.1). Taxonomy (NCBI): domain Eukaryota; kingdom Viridiplantae; phylum Streptophyta; class Magnoliopsida; order Malpighiales; family Phyllanthaceae; genus Breynia; species Breynia disticha. The sequence continues at coordinate 10,844 of CANYCX010501279.1, forward strand.
TTGATATTGAGTGTATTTCAGGTTATAAAAAATTCACACAAATTGTCCTTACATGTTATAGGCATTGTGTTGAACAAAACAGAGAATGTATTAGATCAGCACATGATCGAGCCCAGGGGTGTGTTGACTAACACTATTTGTGTTCTGACTACATATTAAATCATGTTATAAACTGTTTTCATAGAATACAAAACATATTTGATAATTTGTTACAGAATGAAATGTATAGATATCGAAATTAATGAATAGAAAGAAAAAGTTTTTAATGATACGTTAATAATAGATTATATGGAGAGTAATTATAGTATTAACATGACAATAAGATTATGATGTCTTATTTTAATATTAGTGCAGGGAAATAATCCCTGGATAGTAGATTGATATATGATTTGTGACATGCATATGTGTGTACATTGTGTGAAATATGTGCTAAATCATTCTCATTTTTTTTATAGATATGTCACATCCCAGACAACCCACAGAGAGAGAGAGAGAGAGAAGGTGTAAACCCCTGAGATACAGTCCAGATGTCCTACATTGCATCACGACACAAGCCTTATAATCTAGACCATCTCTATTATGACCCAGAACATCCCTATTTGGTACTACAGTACTGTCTATAGGGATCCACCCATAAGCTCTTGTCAGATGAGTCCCAAGAACTTTAAGGAATTAAAGAAATTAAGAGTTATTGAGTTTTTTAGGATAATAGATCCACAATTTGCTGAAGATTGGTTGGAGTAGACTGAGAGGGTATTTGAGATGATGCAGGCGAGTATCAAGGATAAGTTAGAGTTTATCGTGTCTTTATTGTAGGGAGATGCATATGATTTGTAAAAGATTGTTCCACATTCTGGAGAGTTTCCTCTAGTATTAACATGGGAAGATTTCTTGAGAGAGTTTAGGAGAAAATATCTATTATAAGTTTATACAGAAACAAAATAGAAAGAATTCTTAAACAAGGGGAAATAACAGTGGCTGAGTACAAATTAAAGTTTACTTATTTATCTTATTACGTTGCAAACCTCATCCCTACTAAAAGGGATAAGTGTAGTAAATTTGAAGATGGTTTGAATAAGAACATCTGTAAATAGATTCCTATATAGAAATGAGAGATTATGCAAATTTGAGGGATGCAACGATTAGAGTAGAAGAACTCCTCAAAGACAATGATGAAGATAAAAAGAAAGTAAACAAAAGAGAATAGCACACTAGGAAGAATCTAGTAAGCCAGGAAAAAGAACAGAGGTTACCCTGACTAGTGTTAGATAGTTAGGATATATTGGAGCTGATCATGACTCCTCTATTTTAGGCATACCACAGTAGAGGGTCCAGTAGAGGAGGACCAAGAAGTACAACATCAGTTACAGGATCGACTAGATCATTATGTCCCCATTATTAAAGGTATCGCATAGGGAAGTGCAAGATGATGGCTGTTGGTTGCTATATCTATGGTCAACAGGGACATTACATAATGGATTGTCCAGAAAGAAGGAACAGAGGAGATGTTTGAGGGAATTTGCCCTGTACACAGCTAGTGGAGAGCAATGATCGTATATCAATAGCTAGTGGTAGTCAAGGATGAGGCAGAGGAGTTGTTGTTTGTTCAGCATCTAGTCGAAGAAGAGGAGCCTCAAGTGCATAGACACAGGGATAGGATAAAGTGTTTATTATGTCTAGACAAAAGGCAACTAAGGCCCTAGAGGCTATTACTGATGAGTTATATTTATTTGATATTTCTTCTTATGAACTTATAGATCCAAGATCTACCAATTTATTTATTACATCTAGAATAATACATGTAGTAAAAGTAAATTCGAAATCATTGACCTAAAGCCTAAGAGTCCATTCTCCTTTAGGTAAAATAATATGGGTAAAGACAATATATAGAGATTGTGTACTAAAGATTAAAAATATAGAATTGACAGCCAATTTAATCCTATTGGACTTAACTGAATTTGATATTATACTAGGGATGGATTAGCTAGCTTGCCATTGATCTAAAGTCGATTGTTTCACCAAAGAATTAATAATTAAACCAAAATAACAAGATAAATTAATATTTTTTAGATAAAGAAAGATTGTGCAAAGTTATTTGGTATCACTATACAAGCCTTTGAGATGATCTGAAATGGATGTGAAGCTTATCTAGCACATGTAGTTGATAGAACAACAATGTATGAAAGTGTTAAAGGAATACCAATAGTAGAACAATATCTAGATGTGTTTCTAAAAGATCTCATAGGATTACCTCCTGATAGAGAGACAAAACTTATTATTGAGTTGATTCCTAGTACAACTGTGACCCCCAAATTTGAAAATCATTTTTGATTTTTAGAAATAGTACCCAAACTTGGAAATCATTTTTGATTTTTAGAAAATATAAATTTGAAACTAATTTATATAAACATCCATCACATTACTTCAAATTTAAATGATACAAAGTTTGTCAAAATATGTCTTATGAAAATTTAAGTAAAAAGGGTTGTATGCACTATTATTTTCAACACAATATTTTACATGAAAGAGACAAAACACCAGTGCACAACCCACCTAGTTCTTCAATCTTTTAGCCGAGTCGTAAAATCAATCCTTGCACCTTTATGTCCAACA
>CANYCX010501501.1:0-22931 GCA_948193385.1 Breynia disticha f. nivosa
CCGCTACTGCTTTGTTTTATAAATGAAAACAGGATTGGGCCGAGTTTTATGAAATAGCGTGTATATATCTTTTAAATTCTCTCTCTCATCTGATTTTAGATTTGATTTTTATATCATTTCTATTATATATATTGTTTATCAAGAAAACAAGTATTTAAAAATGAGTTCCACAAAGGTGCTTTGTTCTCTTATGATAAATAGGGTTCTTAGTGATTTGAATGACAACTTTATTATAGCACCAAACTGAAATTGGAACCTTAAAATGTAGCTGCAAATTGTGCAGTAGATAAGACAACCATAACAATGCAAAAACTGCTGACCCCATGCTACGATACTCTGATTCTGCTGATGACTTAGATATGGTATTCTGTTTCTTACTCCGCCATGAGATGAGATTGTTTCCTAAACATATTGTGTAACCAGTGATCGACTTGCCTGTGTCCAGAAAATTAGCATAGTCAGCATCTGTGTAGCATGACATGATTAAACTAGAGTTGTTGTTATAGAATAGTCCCATGTGCAATGATCCGTTCAAATATGCCAAGACTTGTAATGCTCCGTCCATATGCATCGTGCATGGTTGGTGGACAAATTGGCTTAGCTGATTTATAGCGAAGCAAATATCTAGCCTGATAAAATTAAGATGCATCTTTTTTCCAAGTAATCTTTTGTATCGATTAACATCCTCCAATGGAGAACTGCATCCGGTCGAGTAAGTGACCTCAGGCGATAATGGTACCATCGCTGTTTTTGTTTTGCTTAGCCCAGTATCCGCCAGTAAGTCGAGAATGTATTTTTACTAACAGAGGAAGATTCCTTCTGGACTTCGTGATATTTCAATTCCAAGGAAATAAACAGCATCCCTCAGGTCCTTAATGGTGAATTGTTTGTGCAGATATGCCTTTAGTTCTGCAATCAAAGTTGTCGCACTTCCCACGATGAGGACATCATCTACATACACAACCAATCTCAAAAAATGGCTACCTACAATCTTGGTAAATAAGTTGTGATCATGGATGGATTGTGCAAATTCGAAATCGATTAATTTCTTTGTGAACTTAATGTTCCATTCTCGAGAGGCTTGTTTTAGCCCATATAATGGTTTCTGAAATCTACAAACCTGACCTGCAGCGGCTCTTTTGTATCCTTCTGGAGGTCGCATGTAGATTTCTTCATGTAAAGATCCATGCAATAATGCATTGTTGACATCAACATGATGAATTTGCCAGTTGTTGGTCACGACCAGGTGCAATAGGATGCAGATGGAGCTCCACTTAGCAACATGAGAAAAAAATTCATAGAAATAGATCCCTACCACCTGCGTGAATCCTTGTGCCACTAGTCTTGCCTTTGGTTTGTCAATACTACCGTCAGCCTTGAGTTTTAGTTTGAACTTCCACGCATTGTCAATGGTTGTTTTTCCTTCCGGGAGTGTACATAGCGTCCAAGTGTGGTTCTTTTCTAAGGCTTCTAGCTCCTTTTCTATCACTTGAACCCAAATAGGATTCCTGCTGGCTTCTTTGTAGTTGTTTGGCTCTTGAACACATACCTGAGTTGCCAAAAGATCATTATGTTGTGACAGGATATTAGTAGACGTACCATGTGGTAATGGAGGCAGCATGTATGCCTGCCCCGGTTCAACAATGCCTCTTAAGGTTTGCAAATTATGGTTGATGGGTGCATAGTGTACATGAGACATGTAATCCTTCAGCCATGGTGGTTGCGATCTAATTCTACTGTTGCGTCTAAGTTCTGTGACAGCATCTGGCTCAGCAACTACAGGAGAAGAAACATCAGGGATGGCTTGTGCAGATTGCACAGAAGGGATGGATTGTGAACCCATGTCACGCTGCTCAACAGTCTCCTGTTCGGATGAATCCAGTTAGAGCGGGCACGAGGATGCAATGGACTTGAAGGTGTCAAGGGGCTGTCTGGCGCAGGAGTGATCTGAGTAGGGAAAGGGACCTGCACGGGAATTTGAGCAATGGCAGTGCCATTCTTTAAAGGAAATACGTTCTCATAGAACATCTCATCTAGAGATACCAAGGTCTTTCTTTGCTCAAGACTAAACAATTTATATCCCTTCTGTCCCGGAACATATCCCATGAATACTCCTTTCTCTCCCCTAGGAAAGAACTTATCAGTATTGTTCACAGCAGAAAAATAGACCAAACATCCAAAGACTCTTAGGTTGTTGTAGTCTGGTAGTTTTTGATATAATAATTCATACGGGCACCTTCAGTTCAGCAATTTTGATGGAAGATGGTTGATTAAGTGGGTTGCTTGCAACAAACTTTCACCCTAGAATTTTCGAGGTAGACTTGATTGTAACATGAGACTTCTCACAACGCTAAGTAGATGTCGATGCTTCCTCTTCACTACCCCCATTCTGTTGAGGATTATATGGACAGGACCGCTGATGAATGATTCCAAAATCATTAAACATGCGATAACACTGTTGATTCACGAATTTAGAGTCGTTGTCGGAGCGGGCATACTTTACATTGGTACGAAAGTGATTCTGAATCATACAAAGAAATTGCTTGATAGTAGAAGGTACTTCATGTTTTTGCTTCAACAGGAAAGTCCAAGTGCCTATGGAATGATCATCAACTATCGTGAGCATGTATTGCGCTCTAGAAAGAGATTTTAGTCGATACAGTCAACAAAGGTCCGTGTGTATCAGTTTAATTAGTTGCTCAACATTCGTTGTGCTAATTGGAAATGGAAAACGAATCATCTTCGATCTAACACAAGTATCACAAAAAAACAGAGGCATTATTATTAACAATCGAAAACAAATGTTTCATGACCTCCAAAGAGGGATGCCCCAGTCGCAAGTGCCAACACTGGGATGTCTCAATAGATTTATTTTTCTTATTGTTCTCTACCGTAAAGGCTAACTCTATACAATTAGAATCTTACAAGAAATATAAGCTCCCAGATGCTTTCCCTTTCCAATCACCAAGTCAAAATGTCGGTCCTACAACCAACAATCATCACGAATAAATATAACCTTAGCATTGTTATGAGATACCAATTTGTGTACGAAGATCAAGTTGTGTGTCAAGTGTGGGGCATAGAGCACTCGATGAGGCATTAGCGTTGGTCTTAGAATGATGTTGCCAGAATATCGAACATGTCCACTGGAGCCATCTGGCAGGAACAATGTAATAGGTTTCTCCAAGGGTGCAAGTGACACAAACAGGGTTTTATCCTGACAAATATGGCTTGTGGCTCTTGTTTCAAGCATCCAATCTGTAGAGGGTGTTCTGCCATGGTCACGGCGAACTGGCTTTGTTTGCTCGGTTTCAGCAGCTTCTTCTTTCCTTTCCACCAGTCAGGGTAACCTATCAATTTGAAGAGCTGATCTTTCATATGGCTAGATTTTTTACAGTAAGAATAGAATTTATCCCCTTTCTCTGCAGTTTTGTTTGGTGACTTGGTTTGACCTCCAAATTTTATAGTGGTATTCACCATGTGCTTACTTTGTTCAGGCACGTCATTAAAGATTATCGAGTTATCTCGTTGTTTCTCTACTCTTAGAACCATCGAATAAGCTTTTTCAATGGATGGAACTGGGTCTAGCAGTAGGATTTGATCCTTAACAGTGTCTTAACTTTCATTTAATCCTATTAGGAATTGAATCAGCTGATTTCGTGTCTCGATGTCTGCTGTTTTCTTTCCAGAGTCGCAAGAGCATAACCCATAAGTGCATACTGGAATCGGCTCCAACATCCTGTATTCATGGCATAATTTTTTCAGATTTGAGTAGTATATAGTGACAGAAAGAGTACCTTGCATCATAGAATTGATATCTCGTTGCACTTTATACAACATTGGTCTATTGAATTCTCCGAATTGTTCTTGTAGATCTCGCCACAACTCGTGAGAGCTCTGAGAATACCAAAATCCAGTGGCCATATTCTTGGATATGACATTCAATACCCAAGCTCGCACCATTCTATCAACTCGTATCCATTGATTGTAGTCTGGGTCTGATTCTTTTGGCTTCACGATGGATCCATGTATGAACCTGAGTTTCAATTTTGCTCCTAAAGTTGTTTCCATCGCCATTCTCCATTGCAAGTAGCTTTTCTCATTCAATTAGTCTGTTATGAGAATCATTCCCGGGTGATCGGAACTATGAAGGTGTAGAGGGTCATCTTCAGATCTGGTAGGCCTCTGGGTGTTTCGGGTTTGGGTATTTCGGGATTGGTCAGTTTCCATGTTTGGTCGAGTGGGTAGGGTAAGTTCAAGTAGTCGGTGGTTTCAGGCTTTGATATAGAGCACCCACTCTAATACCATCTAGGAAATAAGAACACAGATTATAGAAGAACAGTTTCTTCATTGCATAATAATTGCATAATAATCTGATATGAATTACAGCTGAGTAAGTTACATTTATACAAATTACTGGCTAACTGATAGGATGAGATAAAACTATGTACAAATTTGAAAACAAAATTCACGAGTTCCACTTATCTAGTTGCGTTATATGCTTCGTTTTAATTAAACATTTTGCAATGATAAAGATTGTGCGTTTTTTTTAAATTCAAGAGAAGTGAATGGAACTCGACCAAAGCCACATGATTTCCAGTTTCCCGTCCATTGTTGATTTCGAGTGCAAAGATAGAATCTTTACAGAGTTGGGTTTGAATGAAGAGAAGTAAGTCATTGGCAATGGCTGTTTTTTGGAGTCTTGGAGAGAGGAACAGCTGGTCTTTCGATTACCATGGAGGTGTTATGGGGAAAGTAGACGAGCAAATTTTACAACTTTTGAATCTTTGTAAACGAATTAAACGACCAAAACACTTGTGAACAATCTTCATCATGAACTCATGAGCAGTTCATGAACAAACTGATACTAATATATATAAACCCTACCCTACTTAAAAGTTTGCTTCTTCTTCGACTTAAAACTTGCTAGTTTAACAAATAAGGTCGGCAAATATAATCTAAGAAGCATTAACTAAGTAAACGAGAACACAAGTTAATCGAACACTATTCTTCACGTAAAACATTAAGCTAATAATTTCTCAACGTTTCGCACACACCATAATTTATCGATGTGTGATTCAAATTTGTTTAAAACATTTAGATTTGTGGAAGCATTCCTCTCTGTGTTTTTTTTAATTTATTTTGCTTTATCTGTTGAGGGCAATCGACAAAATGAAGGATAAAACAATCCATCCTAATAAGAAATATCCCACTGCTCTTGTTGGACCAACATCTTCAGGTTCCTGCATCATCAAATATTTATTTGGTCATTTCAACAATATGAAAAAGAAAAACAATTAATTTTAGTTCTTTTTGCAGCATTGTTCATGGTTTTACAATGAATAATCTCTACCTATTTCTATGTAAAACAAATTCCATACAATTCTGTCTTCAATGAAAACAAAATGCCTATATGTAAATGTAGAAGATGGCAGAAGCAAATTACATGCATAATTAGAACTGAACTTACTTGTGGAGGATCTTCTGGTGGGATCTCAAGTGGCTCTACTTCATAAGGCCACATGTATTTGTCTGGCTGCTCACTCCTTCCTAAGCTCCAATCATACATTCTTCTCTCCTCCTTAGATGACAATATTGTATACGATTCCTGCATGTTTGTGTCAAAAACAGATAATATGTTGAGTTTGTGAGCACATTTTCGAATTTATTTCTGGAAAAAAGAGTTGAGTATAATTAGGTTGGATTATGACTTTCAGAAGTTCCATTTCCTTCCTCAATTCTTCTTCATCTAGACCTTGATTTAGTAACTCCTCAACCTTGCTCTGGTATGCAACTATCACCTGTCAAAAGTATCAGAAATTGAAACGATATTTCAGATTATATATTTGGGAAAGCATCAATTAAACAATTCAATTTATTAAGAAGAACCTGATCAAGTGAGCAGTTTCTCAGAAGTCCAAGCTTAGCATAATGATCAACATCAGTAATCGCTGCATTCTAAGATGAACCTCATCATTCAAACATGCACAAACGTAAAACTAAAACTAAACCAATTAAAAGAAAGTTTCAACTGATGATAAAGAAGAAATATACTTACGTATGCCACGAAGAGCTCTTTCCACATTGAGAGCAGAAATCAAAGAAGGAGGTCCTTGAGGAACCTCAACGGAACTCTCATCAGAATCTTGAAACTCAGTAGGTGTATCTGTATCAGGAGAAGTTAAGTCACTGGAACTTCTCACAATGAACAATCTACGGACCGGTTTTGATGCAGAAGCAGTAGAGTTGAAGAAGAAGATGTTGGAAGTGGTTTTCGGAGTTGAGGGTAAATTTATATGCCTTGAAATGTAGACTGTTGCTGTGCTCGATGAAACTGCCATGAGAGACTCTTCTTTCCCTTTTATTTTTTCCTTCTTTCTGCATATTCGATTGAGTTATAAGGAAGTTTATGTTAATGTTTGCATGGATAAGGCGATGTTTCTGAACCTGTCGAAACTTATCCATGCCTTCTGTAATAAAAGTACTTCTTTTGCTAGTTATGATCCTATTCCTATTTTGCCCTTTTGGTTTCAACTGAGTTCATCAGATTGTAATGGCTGCATAATACTTCTAAGGACAAACCTCGTAAACTTTCTGTCAACGTTCATTCAATTTCCACTTCAAAACAAAACATGATTCAGTCAGGTGGAGAAGATAGTTATGGAAGGTTACTTTACATCATAACTCAAATGTCAAATGGTTGTCTACGTTGTTATATAGAGCTGCGTAAACTATTAAAACTGTCGGTTTCGGTTCGGAACCATGGTTCATGTTTTGGAAAAATTATCTGTGTATTTAATGGTTCGGTCAGTTTGGTTCTAGTTTCAGTTCTAAGCTAATTCGGGTCAGTTCCAGTTTGCTGGTTTATGTTCGGTTTTTCTACTAACAATAAATTAGAACTAGCAGTTCATAGTTCATTAATCCTAAAAATCGGAACAAGACTGTAAACTAGTCGGTTCTGTCGTTCTGGTTACGATTTCGGAACTAATGGTTATAGTTCAATTTTTTCACATGTAGCATTACTATATACAAACAAATCTGGAAAACGAAGAGAGAGAGAGAGAAATGAATAAAACTATGTATAATTTTTTTATAAGAATTCATATTAAAGCATTTCATACATCTCTGAAGATTTCAGTTCTATCACTGAACGGCAAACTTAAAGCAAGAGGAAGAACATCTAAGTGAGGACTTGATTCACTTGGAAATCTATTTTTTTTGGACCAAAGCCAAATCTTGGAGACCGAGAAACTATCTCTTCTACTTCTTCCTCTTAATTTTTTACCTTCCACATCTCCATCAGGATTGGAATCATTTCCATTGTGATCTTCTCTGCCATTAACCAATGCTACTTGAAGAAGATTGGTATCATCTACTACATACCTTACTGTTCCCATTGAGTAACATCGTCTTGCATCCAAATTACTCCTGCTTACTTCACCTTCAGTACTTTCTCCACCATTTATTCCTTCATTCAAGCTTCTGAATTTTCCAAGCCTTACTGAAAATACCCTTCTGTCACTAACACTACTTTCTTCAATATGAACTGATGATCTTTGACCATTGTTAGGAACATTCTGTTCGTTACTTGAAACATGCCTTGATGAAGAACTGAAATTGAATGATGGTAATTGAATAGAAATCGTACTTGTTCCCAAAAGGGTACCTCTACAAAGAGGGCAGGTTGAGTTTGAAAGAAGCCAAGTATCAATGCAATCAATGTGAAATGCATGGCTGCACATTGGAATTAACCTGAGCTTGTCTTGATGAGAAAATTCACAAAGACAGACTGCACAGTCAAATGGTTCTTTTAATCCCATGATGTCTCTGTAGAAAAACACAGGCAGTGCATCAATGAAAGACTGGTCTAGTCCTGAGTCATGCTGGCGAAAAAGCTGTTGAAGTTGTCTCTGAAGAGAGTGAGAAGTTGATGAGGGTTCTTGGAACCTGTTTGAATGATATATTGCTGAAAACACTGGTCTTTTTGCCAGAAACCTAATGAGCAAGTGAACAAGACCGGATATAAAGAAGATAATTGCAAGAATTATAATGACTAAAAGAAAGACAGGACTAATTCTGTCAAAAGAAGACAATGATGAGTTTGAAGTTGAGTCTTTTTCAGAGCTAAAACCAGAAGAGGTATATGGAGTTGGAATTGAAGTAGCAGGTGAAGAAGGATTCATGAAAAAACCATCTTTTTGATTGATTTCAATCAGATTTTTGTCCATCTTAGCAGGATAGACATGTTCAAGAACAAGAAGTCTCATGAAACTGTTTTTGAGTTCCAAACACAACAGAGACTATTCTAAAAGTGGAAGTACTCAAAAAGACATTCTTGCTTGAAATGAGGAGAAAGACCAAAAAGTTCAAGCAAGGTATGATGAACATATTCTATGAGTGGAATTGAGTAAATTCTTGGCTCAAAGATGGGTGTAATGTGGCAAACAAAGACTCCTTTATAAGTCTTGTTGTCTTGACATTAAAGCTTAGTGGCTAGTCTGAACAAGTCGATTTTCAATGAGGAGAAGTTGTGAGTAGTTAGCAAATCTCTTAGATATGAAAATCAAACACCCCATAGAACTAATTCAAACAATTTCTATAACTTAATTCATCGAAAACCAAAAAAAAAAGTTTAATAACTAGGTCTGGTTAGGGAGTAGTTATGGCTTGACTAATGTTAATGATACCAATCTCAAGTTGCATATCTACTACCACATCGATATTTGACTTTTCTCACCTTTTTAACCAAACTCTACAGGTGATAAGACCCACCACCAAGGATTCTTAAGACCTAATCTTTGTCTCCTCCATGCGAGGTTTAGGGCACTATAATTAAAGTTTTAATTAGAGATTAAGAAGACGTGAGGTGTATTGATTAGCAGGTCCACAATGTTGATTTCCAACAGTAGTCTAGTCGGCTTCTTTATTCATCAGAATAATTACCCCTTAATGATGGTTTTCGCCACCAATCATGGCAAGCATCAGGATTCACATTCAATTAAGCTTCAAGTTTACTTGTGATTCTTATTTTGAAAGGTCTTCTTTTTACCCATCATCAATCCAAACCAACACAACAGGCCAAGAAAATTTAAAAAAAAATCATGATGAGAAGGGAAATGAGGTCTTGAAATGAAGACAAGACATAATGGTAGGACATGTGGACTTTTACCATAGAGCGCATGGCAACTGTTGCTGCCATTTCTTGGTTTGTGGCAACTTCAGCAGGCGATAATGACTTGGCATAGTGTTTGCAAGATGTTTGACAAATTTCCGCAATGCTTATGAATGTCCAGCTAAGATTCGCAAGTCATCACCTTTTGTCTGATTCTCTGCATCTCTCATAGATTTGCTTCATACAGCAAAAAAGTCTATCCTCATAGGCAGGTAATCTAACGTAGTTGACTAATCATATATGTTGAAGTGGTAAGGTTCCTGTCAGCCGACAAGGATGTCTAGGAAACAGTGATCAGAAGAATATTCAAGCTAGAGAAAAAGAATACAATACGAACTTGTCTACATGCATTTAATTGAAGTTTAAAGTACATTTCTGAGATGGAAGGTTTCAGCTACATGCACAACACTGTAAATTTGTGAAATTTGAAACATTCATTCTCTGAAAGTAGTCATGTCCAATACATCAACCATTATCCCAGGAGAGTCGACTACTAAAATCTGTGAAAACTGCAATGTCCAGCTGCTTCTTGTCTCATAAAAATATTCCTAGTCATCAATTGTATCAAAGTTATCAACTGATGTATTGATACTCTGTGTAATCACACAAATAACGGCTGCTATTGAAATGGAATGCAGCTCAAAACTCAGTAAGTTTAAGGATATGAAGCTACACAGTAAAAATTCTCAGGTGAATTGGATCACTTCCGCTGATACATTATGGTTGGTAACAGGAAGTATGGTTTTGAGTCCACGAGTACAAATTTCATGGGCACTGAACAACATATTATGAGCATCAATTTTTCCAATGTATGGGCAACAAAAGAGTGCATGCTTTCCAACAGTTAAATATCTACACAGGGGAAAGTTATCTGCAGCCATCCAGTACAAATCAAGGAAATAACAGCATCAAGAACCATCGCACTAATGCCTTCAAATATTATTAGACAGCAAAAAGAGAGAGGGTCGGAGAGTGAAACATCTGAGCAACTCACTTACCACCCATCCTTGGAGAGCGACAATCAGATGACAATTCCCGAATATCCAGAGAGGGAGCTGAAAATCAAACAAGAAACAAATAAAATAAGCAACCAATAGTAGGAAAGAATAGTATTGATAGTCATGAACACATAAAATAAGAAAATGGCAATGAAGTAGGCATGCACGGCATACTCACACACTTCAGTAATGACTGGAATGTGCTTGTGAATCACTACCTATCGCCATGAGGATTGCTTATAACCTTCCCATCCGCCATCTGGCTCCTTCCTCTTCAACACATTGCTACCAGTCATTTGATACATCCTTGCTTGCTCAGCTAGGGCCTGTGAATTGGAAACAGACAGTTGCCTAGATGCAAGCGATGAAGCTTCATCTCTTCCTTCTGTATCTGGCCCTAAAGGTCCAGCATTAAGGTCCAGTCCTTGTCTTCCCCATTTCGCACTGCTCTCAGCACCACCATTGTTGCTATCTGGGAGGCTGACAACATAAGGCCCTGGCCTTGGAAAATGAGATGGAAGAGCACCTGCAGGTGCTAGAACTTGAGAGTGAACTGCAGGAAAACAAAACCTCCCACCAGACGATGAATCTACATATGCTGTTGAAGCACCTGAAAATGCACCTGACGGCAGGGGGAAGTTGGTTCCAAAAGGAAAGACGGGATACTGATATGGTGTTGATGGAAAAGATACTGCTGGAGAAGAAGATAAGACAGGGCCCCTGTAGACATCAGGACTAAATGGAGTGCTGCCACTGGGAGGAGCCAGTACCCTCTGAGGCCCAGCAGGTGCAACAATCGGGAAAGGCTGGTCTCCTCTATCGGGTAAGATAGACTGAATAGCAACAGTCTGATATGGATTCCCTTGATTAAACCAAGGAGAGAAGTTTCCCATTTCAGTATTGTTCAACCGAAGGCCGCAAACAGATGGCTGATATGGTACTGTATTCTTGGTCTGAACAAATGACGATGGTTCTGCACCTCCCTCGTCAGTAAGAGGTCCATCATTCAAATCAAAATCTCTGTGACCACCTGCTTCACCATTTCGAAGACCACCTGACAATGATTTGGCAGGCAGAATCTGTACCTCTGTTTTATGATTACTGTTCATTAAATGATTTGTCATTTCTACTGGCTCCTCCACTCTATTCAAATCAAGATCAAGACCTCCCAAACCACGAGCACACGAGGAAGATAGCATTTCATCATGTGACACCTCTGGATTATTTTTAAGGTCCGAAACACAACTAACATCCTGAGCAGAAGTTCTAGAGGCCAAATCCTCAAGGACTCTTTCATCCGGCACATTCAAGTCAAAATCCAACGGAGCACGAGTAGACTTGGTAGGAGCTGCTTCAGGGATGGGCATCTCCACTGCTTTTCGAGGTTCAGCAGGCCGAAATGCACTCGTGGCTGCTGATCCCTTCCAACCAAGTTCCCCTCTATTTTTAAGTAAATCCTCAGGAGGCACAAAGGGCCTTTTTGCTGCAGCAGCCACTGTAATTGAAGCAGGAAGGCTAGTAGATACAGATGGAGCAGGTAAAGGCAGAGGGCTAATCAACTGAGCGGTAGCAGTAATACCAGCTGATCTCAAATTGCTCGACTCGCCACATTTCCCATCATCAGCCATGAAGCCTTCATTAAGATCAAATTCCAGTTTTGCTTCCATTTCTGAACTCCCTAAAGCAGACGAAGCAGCATCTGCAGCAGCAGAAGTGCATTCCTCAGTTTCATCTGCTTCAGTTACAGTCAACTTAGATCCTTTACATTTCACTTGTTGTTCCTGTTCTTGCACAAATGGTGATGCACTGTGGGAAGCTGATGCAGTAACATGCTGCTCATTGACCTCATGAACATTTTCAATACCTTGCACACTCTCACTTTTTAGACTGACCACAGCTGAGCCATTATTGCTCTCTTCAGCTTTTCTCTTTTCAGAAGACTGACTCCTGCCATCAGCTTTATCAGCCTTTTCAGTCTTCACTGCCTCAGAATTTTCAGCGGCAATATCTTTGCTGGAACCAGACCGATGCAATGCCGCTCCATCACTTTCCCTAATCAACTCAGGAACAGTGGAGCCCTCTTCATTCTCATTTCTCTTATCCCAACCACCAATCTCTGAATCTAAGCACGATAATGATCTGTCAGCAGCTTTGGCCATTGTTTCTGCTGCAGAAAGACCAAGTCTCTCTTTACCTGACAAAGAGCAATGTAACTGTCCTTTTGTATCGGTTGTACCATCGTAATTTAACCTGCCACCAGCCTTTTCATCCAATGGATCACTGTCTCCAACATCTGACGCCTTTCCCATGATGTTACCACAGGTTACACTTGTCGATACTTCTTCCATTTTCACATCACTAGCAATGCATCGTTCTGTTGTTCGCCGCACATCTGCAGAGCATGGACTAGCATTTCCATTGCACTCCCCTCTAGATTTATCTTGTGAAAGTGAAATGGATTTATCATCTGAATTAACACCCCGACTTTCATCCTCTTCATCAGTAGCATTAACCAGTTGACTTAGATTTTGCGCAAGATCATCACCAGGAGACTTTACTCTTGAATCACTACCTGTGCAAGAGTGCTCAACAGCAGGGGTGTTTCTATGTGGCGAAGCAGTTGGTGAAATTGTATCTGATTTCATCATCTCTCCTGCAGCTACACTAGCAAGCAGATTCATTCCAATGTCATCCCCAGCAGCTATGGATGCATTTGCCTCACAGTACTTGACACTTTCAATCAATGTATTCATGGACGCAAGAGACACGTCTCGCAATTTACCAGATATCTGTTCATTTACGGAAGATGAAGCAGCTTTTGCAAGCTCTGCCAGTTTCCTAGCATCATCATTAGTAAACCGCTCTTCTTCAGGTACAGTGACAGGAGACCCATCTCCCTCATCAGATCCAGTGAGGGCCTCTTTGAAATCATTGCTTCGCCAGGGTTCTTTATTCACATCAGAGGATAGAATTATTCGATGTGGATCATTTTTTTCCTTGAAATCACGGTCAGACTGTTCATGCTTCTCTGCAAGCACTGGAGAAGAAGCTCTGCTATTCATGACAGATGGATCTTCAAAAGATCCAACACTGGCACTTTGAGCAGGGCTACGGCCTCTATTAGGGATCTTAACAATCAACTTTTGATTATTGGCCTCTGCAACTTGTATCTCAGCAGCCTTCTCACTCGTCAAACTGGACTGAGATAATTTTTCTGAACCTGCATTTCTATGCAAGGAAGAACTTCTGCTTGACGCAGATTCCCTTTGAACCCCAGATAGAGCTGACCCGGGAAATCCATTGGCTGACTTTCGATTACGTGAAGAGACGCCAATGCCTTTAGCTGCATTTACTGAACCAGCAGTAGAGCTCCTCGCATCCTCTTTACCGGACAATCCCCCAGTTTTGCCATGGTCACTGGAACAAGATTGGCTGTTGTTATGAGACTGACTAGAACTACTACTTTTCTCATCCCTATTAGAAGTTACAGGAAGATCAGAGACACCGCTAGCACCTGTATTCCGTGGTTGTCCTTCTTTTAAGTTATTACCTACTGATGAAGGCGACATCGCAGACTTCATGGACCCTGGAGATGTAGATGCAGCTCTTACCACTGTCTCCCCATGGACAAGTTTCACAGGAGCCACTTTTGACGCAGGAAGCTGAGCAACTGAACTCTTGGTTGCCACTTCAGATGATACACCAGAATGTCTATTCCCAGCATGTGAAACTTCAGGAAGGCGTGATCTAGCAGACCAAGGAACCCCTTGGTTAGGACCAGCCTTAGCATCAATTTCAGCTTCTACTCTTTTCTTCCATGTATCAACTAAGCTTCTCGCTTTCTTCTGAATATCAACATTCTTATGACTGCGCAAATGATTCACAGACTTGCCAATATTGCACATTTGTAAAGCATGAAGGTTCACAGGAAGTTTATCAAGTGCACGAAGTAATACCAAGAGAAAATCCTCAATGTGCCTATCCCCGTCCTTTGAACCGCTGCCATCACCAATCTTCCCCTTATGAACCTCCTGCAGCCATTCATCGAAAACGGGCAGACCCCTTAGCACAAATTGATTAAGACAATCAAACTTATCCGTCGCTGCTACCACACTGGCAAGCATTGACCTACCAACTAAATCTATTTTTCTTTCATTTCTCTCAGGTAACATGAGCTGGACCAATTTTTCAACCCCTTCAAAATCTACAAGACCACCTTTTTCTGTAAATTTAGCAATCTCAGACCTCAAAATGCTCTCCGATCTTCCATGACCAGAGTCCATATCATCCATTTTCATAGAACGTTCACGTTTAATGGGTTCAGATACTTGCTCTCCTCGCTCTCTCTTCTTTCCCTTAACATGAGAAGAAATTGAAGTGGGAGTATTCTGTACACTATCTGAACCAGGTTTCAATTGTGAAGTAGAAGAAGGACCATTCATTGGCTTGGGAGATCGCCCACCTGAAACAGTTGCATGCATTTCTATGCGCGTCTTATACAATAATTGATCTACTTCTTCCTGTCGCTCCTGCAAAATCATATACTTGATATTTCAAGTCAAAGAAAGAACTTTCAACATAAGAAAACAAGATATGCAGCAAAAACTTACATTAATATAGTCTTGATCAGTTAGCCACCAGAAACAACTGTTCGTAATATCATAAACTCGCCGGCAAACAAATGAACAAATTCCTGATGGAAGTTCAACACCCTTAGGAAGGAAGGCAACTTTACAAGGATGAAGTAACGATGCGGCAGGTATCTCATCCTTGTGAAAGGAATAAAATATTTCGTTTGGCGCAGCTTCCAATAGGATGCCTTTGCCAAGCTTTACTTCAGCAGGTCGATACAACCAGTTCACTCCTAACTTCAACTTGTTCTCTTTACCAGTGCTTATACAATGAATTATACCGATAAAAGGTGGGGAATCCTGGGGTGGCTTGAAAAGAGCGCAGTCACCTACACTAATCTTGCGTCCGTCCTGTTGAAAAAGCAGTAACAAACATGGACTCAGCTGCTGAAGAATTTCAAAATAACTAGCACTGTCATGTTTCTGAAAAAAATAAATTATTCAACACAGAACCAATAATGGCGCTTTCTGCATCAATTCGTAGGAACAAAACAAATGAAAGAATAACGCATTAATTGGACATATCATCCACCTCTCATGTATTGTCAAACCATCAATGCTTACAGTATTGTCTCGCTCTCAAAAGATAGAAAATTCAATTTCCCCGTATAAAAAAACCACATCAAAACTCAAAACTGAAACAGTGTGCAGCAGATTGAATTAAAAAAACTGAAATAAAGAAATTTATAACCAGTGGAAGAACAACCCGATTACTAATATAATCAATCGAGTCCAATGAAATCTCCATACACCAGAATGAGATCACATATAAGAAAAACCCAACAAGATAAGAACATTTCACATTAGCCCCAACAAAGTCTCAAACACGATTCCACTATTAACACGTCCTCAAAAATCTCCAATAGCTACAAAAGCAATAAATTGAATACTCGGCGTTGATAAATTAATCACCTTTTTTATAAGATCACAAATTTCCCGCATCAATAATGAAAAGACAATCAATCAAATCCTGAAATTACAGAAACAGAAGCGAGATGAAAAGACAGAAACTTTGAGGGGCTAAAAGGTAAAAGAAATACCTTGAAGAAAGAATTAGTCGAATAAGAAGGAGAAACGTTGGGGGAAGATGAAGAAGGAGAATGAGCTAGAACTAATGACGAAGTGACACGTGGAGGCCCAGTCCACATGTGCCGAGACCCTGTTTTCCTCTCCTCACCTTCTCGTCCATGCATAGCCTTCTCGCATTTTCTCCGACGACTACCATCAATCCACCAATCGAAAACCCTAATTACCCCAAACCCTAATTTCCCCAATTTTTCATTAAAATTACCCCTCCAAATCGATCCAATTACACTATTCCTACACTCCTTAATCAAACCCCCAAGTCAATTAATCGATTTGCAGAGAGAGAGAGAGAGAGAGTGTTGAGCGAGAGAGAGAGAGAGAGAGAGAATTTGGTTTAGAGAGAGAGAAATCGAAGAAAGAGAGAGGGCAAAAAGGAAAGGTTTGTACTTTGGGGCAGATCGAGCAGAAATGGAAGGGCAAGTAAGTGATAAAATGACGGGGCTGTGAGGGTAATTGTGTTTGACTGACACAAAAAGGATGTGGTGAGGGTCCCGCGAGGGGTAGAATTGGAATTTCGAAGGGCAATATCAATAGGACGGGATGTTAAGGTTGTCCTGTCCTGAGTTGTTCCAACACATCTTCCTATTTTACTAAATAAATAAATAAATAATCACACATCACATCACTCTCTCTCTCTCTCTCTCCCAATCCCTTTATTTTCTTTTTTTTTCTAATACCCATTTTTTTCATTTTTGATTATTATGTCAAACAACTTTCTAAATTACCACACGTAACACTCTACTGGTTTTTTTTATATACTTTGAATATTCTCTTCGTCTCAATATATTTAAATATATATTAGAACCAAAACCAATATAAACACCCAAAATAATAATAGAAAAAAACTAAATAAGAGTTATAATTTTGGAACGGACGAAATTATAAAAATTCTATCATAATAATTATAATTTTTGAACGGAAAAACTCCAAAAACTTTTCAGAAAGGACTACAATTTTTTAACGGAAAAATTCTAAAAATCGTCTCACAAAAAACTATAGTTTTTTAACCGAAAAACTCTAAAAACTCTCTCACAAAAGACTACAGTAATTGAACTAAAAAACTCTAAAAACTTTTTACAAAGATTATACTTTTTGCACAAAAAAAACTATAAAAACTCATTCTCACACAAAAAAAACTCAAGATCAAATTATACATCACTGGTTAACTGAGAAGTTTGACACACCTAATTACTAAGGCTAAAGTCTATTTATTAGGAGGATACTTCTTTACAATTTTAATTTCAACCGATGTGGGCTACTTAGTCTTACTTCTACTCAAATTAAGATTTTAATAGTTATCCCAACAATATAGTGTTAATATATAGATAATATCTTATTTTAAAGAGGTTGTTTATTGATTACAAGATATTTTTATTCTATTCAAATTAGTGATATTTTCATCCTATTAATGAAAATTTATATATTTAAATATTTATTAGCTAATTAAAATAATTATTAAATAAAAATAATAATGTAAAAGCATATAATAACTAACACTTACGATCAACTACAACTAATTTCTTAATCTCGTAATTGTCAAATATTGTTTGTCAATTTAAAACGAAGAAATTAATTATTCTTAGTTTTACACAATTTAGGTATAGAAGAAGGGAGTAATGTTTTTATAGTGTATGAACTAACATTTCATTTTGTAATAATGATATGAATAACTAAAAAAAAAATTGGTAAAAAAAAAATTTAAAAAAAATAAAAGATGTAACTATATTATATTTTATTATTGAGATCCATCTATTTTCAACAAAATTGAATTTTACCTCTTATCAAACTCTGAAGAAAGCTCATAGTAATGTATTTCATCAATAAAACTTATAATATTGTTATAGTATCATTGTTAGAGTTAACTAATACAAAGTAACCTAAAACATTGGAGTATATATAAAATAATTGTGGCTCTTAAATCAAGTTGGTTTGGTTGGCCCAATTATCGGTGTGGAATCTTGAACTCATTACGGTGAATATGAGAGAAAATAATATAAGGTCAATGCATCAAAAAAAGAAAACAAATCAGACATGAAGAATATTTTTGATTTGTCATGCAAGGAAGTAAGAATCAATTAAGAGAATACTTATTAGACATTTTTGATTTGTCTTACTTCCTTAAGAATCAATTAAGAGAATATTTATTAGACATTTTTTATTTGTCATACAAAGAAGTAAGAATCAATTAAGACAATACTTGTCAGCAAAATGATTATAAGCACAGGAGGAATCAAGCACAAAAGGGTCATGCATCTGACAGCAAAAACCAACATTACATTTACATTGCTTTCGTCATATTTCAGCTTTTATTTTTGCGTATTTTTCGCATTTTGTCAATTTCATTTTCGTTTCTTGTTATTAATTACTGTCAATAACGATTTGTAACCATCGAGTCAAAGATCTTTCAGAAAGATCACAGATTTTCTATTTACAATCGTTTGAATTGTGATTTTAGATTTCGTGCGTATTTTTTTTATTTTATTTTAGTTTGAAAAACTATAATTTTTTAATACGCTCGCATAATTTTTAACTTTGTTTTCGTGCTCTTATCAGAGCTAAATAGGACACGTTTATGACTTTTTTGCCAAAGAGGATAAACAATATTAAACCAATCCAAATTTACTTTAAAAGAACAGTTTAAAAATTTTGAAACTAGCATAAATAGCCTATGGCTAATGTAGCAATGTTTTCCATCCATGTCTTTTCAACAAGATTTGACAACTTCACAACCTCAGAGTCCAGACAATTTGTATAATGCTTTCAACATTCCCACTTCTTTCTCGTAACTGTTTCCTACTTTTGTCTCCATTTTTACGCAATTTCAGTTCTATAGTTTTGTGATGTCGACTTCTTTTTTTTTTCAACTTAATGTTGTGTTTAGAGCAATGCGTGATAACATGATTTAATAGCAACAATTATAACACTACGAATAACTTCAACACAATTTTTACGATATTTCAGTAATAATAATATTTAATAAAAAATAATATAATACTATAATGATACAAAATTTATTAGGGTTAAGAGTTGAACACATACGAGTGACCTCAAACGGGAAAGGTTCATGAATGTTCATTTATTGGAGTTCAGATATCAGACCAAATCTTATTGTGATTGCATTATTTATAGCTAATATCTTCCATCAATGCACTACAATAATTTCTGTTCATATTCATGTTTCATAGAAATTGCTGGCAAAAAAAAAAAGAAATCATGTTTCGCAAATGATGACATAAATTGATGGGTTAATGATACATTAAAATCATCTCCACTACCAAAAAAAAAACTAGTCAGAGAATTGGATTTGAGAGGTTGGTGAACTCATTTTCCTGATTCAGAAGAGTGTATTATTATTGTAACACAGCCATGCTAAAGTCGCCATCTGACAGTGATGATCTGAGTTATTGTTTTCAATCTCTGCAACTGTGCCAAGCATGGGTTCCTAAGACATGTCCAAACCAGACAGGCATTTTAGGGCCCCTTTTTCTATCTCCTGAAACATGATCTCTAGCATTTACTTCCATCTGATTCAGAAATAATTGCCACACATCCTCATTTGAGCTCCAAAATTTGTCTTGATGTGTCTCAGCATTATTTTTTGATGATACGTTGCCTACTATTTAGAAAGCAAGAAAAGAGATTATCTGGATTTGGGTATTCAATATCCATATTCATGATATGTTGGTTCTATATGAGCATAACATTCATAAGAGATCCATAGTTTGATTTCTGCAGTTATTATTCTGATCAGATATTCTCATAGCAGACAATACTGAAGTTCGTAATGTAGTTGGTTAGTCGCAAAACGATGCATACCCTAAAGCAAAATCATTTTGTAAATTTGAAATCATCACAGGGCATTTATCATCCTCTTCATCTCGGCGCACCTCCTCGGGTCTGGCTCGTCAATGGCTCTCTCCGTGAGTACATGCTTTATACGACACATTGACTTCCTTACCTGCATTTCATCATTCATTGATAACAACAAAGCATTAGTATAAACAAGACGGTGAGAGAACATGAATATTGGTACCACATTCACAGATGTGCTCAACAAGAGGAGATTGTTATTAGAAGTAGATCTTGAACTAGTACTAAAGATTGTTCTTTTTTCCCTGAAGTATCTCAAATGCTCAAGGATATGAATCTAAATCATAAGAATAAGCTGCTTCAAATTGACATGCATAATTGGATTGTGATAGAAATATACCTTGGGTAAACGCTCTGGATTAGGAAATCTTAAATTCTGAGCATGAAGCATCTGGCGTTGGGTCATCAGCATGTTCTTCTCCTTTAACAGAACATACCATAACTTAGTAAGGTCGTCCCAAGATTTCAGGCGCAGCTCAGAAGCCTTCCAACTTCGACCTGAATCGACACAAAGTTTAAACAGCAAATATTTAACTAATCTTTAATTTGATTTGATTCACTAACATAAGAACACGACACGGTTTCCAGCAAAATGTGTAGTTTGTACACGTCACTCGTGAATGAATCCATACAAATGAAACAATATTCTGTGAGACATTCACGGAAACAGATTGAATGAAGTCTATAGATTTCAACAAAGCTAGTAAGACATATTAGAAATGTTTGTACCATAGACAATAGGTTTGTCCTCATCCTGGCTCCTCTCAGCCTCAAAGAACTCCTCGAGGGGATTACGAACAGAAGTAGTAGTAGCAGCAGCAGCACCAGCTGCAGAGGTTTGAGACTTAGCAGCAGCAAGGAGTGTTCTCCCAAAAAATCTTGTCATAAACATGATTATATAAATCTCTGCAAAAATGCCAACAAGTATGAAGTAAAAGAAAAAGAAAAATCAAAAGAAAGTTCATTCTTTACTACAAAGTTTATTGAATCTAACGAACAACACATTCAAAGTAAAAAACAAATCATTAACAAGTATCAATACACAAAACTACGACAAAACAAATTAAGCCCACAAAAAATACCAAAATTCAAATCAAATTAATAATTAATATCAAATCCACAATTAAAATCAATCTTAAGCCAACAGACAGTGCTGAACGTGGAGACAAAGCCAAAGTGAAGATCACGGCAGTCAGTGGAGGAGGCAAGGGGTTAGCGGGATGAGCGGCCGCTAACCCTTGTCTGGGGAGCGAACGGCACTGATCGGAGAGGTTAGTCGGAGATATAGTTGCAGAGATGACACTTAATAGTCGACGGCGGTGGTGAGATGAAAAGTGGTGTGCATAAGAAGAGTTCCATTGTGCTGTGCGTAGGGTTTATTAGGGGTTAATTTTTATATATTTATTTTGTAGTATTTTTTTACATATTTAATAATAAATATTATATTATGACTCTAAAAAAAGAATTATTAATTTTTTTTATTATTATTACTAATGAAAATTTTACTCAAAAAATATTATTTATAATTTTATTATATTGAAAACATAAAATAAAAAATCAAATACACATATATGTTTGATATTTTATTTTTAATTAATCATTCATGAAATAAATATTCTTAATTATTTTGTATAATATTCTCATATATTTAACTATTTTAAATTTTTTAGATTTTATATAAATTTTTAATACATAATTTATTTACTTGTCTGTTATATTTGTTAAACAATTAACTAAATTCAACACTTATTTTTTAGTTACAACCAAACAAACTTTATTAACAGATTATATACTCAATTTTATCTAGCTAAGAAAAACATGTATGAAATACTCGACTAAAGAAAGTGTATAAAAATATATTTTGTATTCATATTTTTATTTTTACTTTGTTTTTTTTGCTAATGAGACTTAAAATATTTTTTACATAAAATTATTTAAATAATTTTTAAATTTATTAAATATTGGAGGGTAATTGTTTAAAATATTAAAATTATTGATTAAAAATTATTTTATAGGGATATTTTTATTAATATATGTTATTTAATAAGAATAAATTATTAGCATGACAATTTTATTTTTAAAACATCATTACATATTTTTTTGGGTTTGTAACACCTTTATAACATTATAGTTTATTTTTTAAAAAAAATACACTCATGTTAAAATTGTTTAAAAAATGCCTAGATTTTTTTAATAAGATTGATTTAATGCTTATTTTTTAATAAGGACAAAAAGAGAAAAACAATAAAAAAAAATCTAATCCCTTTTTTTCTCCTCTAATATCACGTTTCCTGTTTTCTCCTTCAATCTCTCTTTTAACTCTTCTTTTATTTCTTTTACGTTTTCTCTTTATTTTTTTAATCATACAGATTTTTTTTTATTATTCTATCTATTTTTCTCTTTTCTTTTATTTTATTCATCTTTTAACTTAATTTGTTCAATTAAGTTAAAAAAAGTTCACGAGTTTGAAATAATTTTTATTTTTATTCATTCTGTTTTTTTATGTCATTTATTAAAAATTGTTCAATTTCGTCTGTATTAGTTTAAAAATTGTTAAAAAATGATCAATAATGTTCATTTATCTTAAAAAGTTCATTTATGAACATGTTATTTTAAGAAATGTTCAAATTAGATCAATGATGCCTAATTTAGATCAATTATGTTCAACCTCGTATCTTGCATAATATGTCTAAAAAAGTGCTTTCATTAGGAACGCATATTCAACATCCTGGATAATGTCAAAAAAGTACAAATTTGATCAGTTAGACAAAAGAAAGAAATAAAAGTTAAGGACAAGTGTATATGTACATATTAGCTTCAAAAAGCTTAAAAAGGTACAAATTTTATCAAATACGTACAAATTTGATCAACTAAACAAATTTTTAAATTAAAAACACAAACTAAAGTCGCATTCTGCTTTCTTCTCTCTCTCTCTTAACGAGCCATAATCTATCTCTCTCTTTGTCAAAAATCCATGGAAAACATAATAATAATTTTATATAACATGATGCTTTCAGAATAGATGTATATAGAGAAGAAAATTTTGGCCCGTAACCGGCGGGCCGGACCGGAACCGGCCCGGCCGGACCCGCCGGTTCACGGGCCAAAACCGGCCCGGCCCGGAACCGGGTAAAACCGGTCCCTCGCCGGGCCGGTTACGGTTCACCATTTGGT
>CANYCX010502249.1:0-25266 GCA_948193385.1 Breynia disticha f. nivosa
ATCTTTTTCTCTGTCTGATATAGAGGAGGGGTATACTTCTCAGCAAAATTCCTCAAGAAATCATCCCAAGTCAATATCAGAGGATCATTCTGGCTATTAGGAACTGACTCCCACCAATTCCAAGCTGCTTTCTCTAATATAGAAGTTGTATACCTCAGTTTTTGCTCTGGGGTACAGCTCATACGCATAAGAATACGCTTTGTATGCCTCAGTCAGTCGTCTGCCTCTGATGGATCAGTGGTACCCTCAAAAGTGTTTGCTCTCTGCTTTCTTACATCAGCAAAATTCTTATCAATGTTCAGGTTTGTTTGACCTCCTAAACCTCTACTCTGATCCCTTATCATCTTTTACATCATCCCCCAAAACAGAGCATATGCAGGATCGTATGAAGGTATAGGCATAGCAGGCTGTGTAGGCTGCTCAGGAGGTAATGAGGCTGACCCCTCTCCCTCTATTGACTCTCTTGACTCATTAGTGTGATCATGCGATATTTTGTCAATAGGCTCCATCTATTATGAAAACAACATGTTCAAATTCATTTAGCTTCCAAAACATGATGTATAAAAAATTTTGGCACAGTCCGCAGAGAATTTAATCCCTGCTCTGATACCACTAAATGTGGAACTCAATTTTTAAAATCCATTTTCCTGATAAAAAAATATAATATAAGAAATGATAATAAAATCAAATCTTAAATGGAGGAGAGAAACTAAAATGTTCATATAAAAACACTCGGCCCAAAATGTAAGTATCGTAAAATTTTTACAGTGAAAACTAAACTAAGTTTGAAAACATTTCAAACTCAAAATATGAACATTTACAATACAGTACAAATATGTACACAAAAACTCAAAAGTAGAAGCACTCAAAATATAGAGCTCGACCTCTAACAATATCGCTATGGCGTAAGATCACTGCAGCTCTAGTCCAGTCACAGCTATCTGCATTCTGTGCATCATTTAGACATTTCAAACAAAGAGTGAGTATTTCACAATACTCAGTAAGTAATCTACACAACAATTGATTCATATTTTATTGTTTTAAATGAGCGCAGGAAAAATCAGTATCTTAGTACAAGATCTGATCTTCCTCTATAACAACCATGCTATACCATCAAACATGTTCAACCATCCACACTTATTTCTAATCAGCAATGTTTCAAGCTAACACACTTTCACACATTTGTTTATATCATCATGCTCAAATCAAAGTATGTATACTAATTGTACACAAAATCATATTAATCATATCATACCATATCTCATAATCACATAACTCATATTTAATCAATCTAGCATTCATATGTCAGAAAGCAATAATAACACATACAAAATATGAATGCGAATCAAGTATGTGAATATGAATGACAATGCAATCACATGCGATATGCCCTGGGGTATTGCTCTCTTTTCATTTTCTTTTCTTTTCTTTTCTTTTTTTCCCTCTGTCCCAGACCAGCATCGTACCCAGTACAGCATCGAGCCCAGCTCAGAATATCATCGATCCCAGACTGGCATCGAGATCTCTCTTGGAATAATCCTCACGCCCAGTCTAGGATATCAATCTCAGAGTCACACAATGAATGCAACACTATGAATGTACAATGCATTCATATGTCTCAAACTCAATCAAGTATGCTTAATAAGCAATACATGCTTATATACATCTCACAAAGCAATACATACCTCAATATCAACATATAATCAACCATATGTCAATTATAATCAAAAAGCATACTTATACACATTCAAAATGAGAACATCATCAATCCATAATCAACTAATCATTTCAATAATAATGCCATGCTCAATAAGCAATCCAATACTTTTCATAATCATTAAGCAAACATATGCTTTTCAACAATCAATCAACAATCAACCATATGTTCACTAAAGCATATAAATGTCAATCATATGTCAACTAAGACATACAACCAAAAACATATAATTTTCAATATGATTCTTTTATATTTAGCAATCTCAAACATAACATTATAGGTCAGCTATATTACAACTATATAAGCCTAAATAAAATCTACCATTTTACACAAGAATTATTTTACGAACCAATTTAGTAAGCGTAAGAACACTTACCTCAAATAAAAGCAAAGTTGGCAATCTATACCCCGAATCAAAATCCACCCAATCGTTGTACAGATCCTCCTGTACGTAATTAATAATACACAATCCATTAACTAATCATTCACACATTGATTCTTTACTTAGAATCATCAAAGCATCATTTATAAACCTTAATCCATCCATATGTCAACATTTTCAACAATTTCCTTCATGGCCTAATCTTCCCACAATCCATTCTTACCATGATTTACATATCATAAATCATATACAAATAATCATTCAAATCCTTAACACATAATCATAAGTATTTCCAGCATCAATTTCAATTCAAACACTATTAATCATCAAATTTCAGCATATCCTTCATAACCCTTTTGTAAACCATATATCAACCACTTATCTTGTTGACTTTGTGTTGTTTTCTTGCAAGATTTGTGTTTCTTCCTACTAAATTAATCTTTCTCACTCAAGAATCTTAGTTCTCTGCCCTTCTCTCACGTCTTTCTCTGCAAGTTTAAGTCCTATAAGTTCTTAAAGCTTCTTGCCTCTTCATTCGAATGATCTTATATTTTTTTCCAGAAAATAGCCTACTACACGTGATGGAGAGTGAAGTACGCGTGTTCGTGCCCACTGCGCGTACTTTGCTTCCCACAACGTGTACTTGGCTTCCAGCTTTTCTCCTTTTTCTATGGTTATTTCACATCACTATTATATCAACCTTTGATCAACCTTCGATAACCTTTATCAATTAATGTTTAAACATTAATTTTCCTTCATATGAAAAATTTCTGAGATGTTACATAAACCATGTTTTAGTGTAAACCACTTGAGCAATTCATCTAGTCTTAGGCTTCTCCATTTAATTAAATGTAAATTTGTTTTATTATGATTTTTTTGTGCTAACTTCATGTTAGGACAATAACATCCTCTCACAGTTATTTCATTAATTTAAAAGGCAAAAAAAATTATATAGGATTTTGTTAATTTCTATTATTAGGAAATTAATTTTTTGGCATTACATAGAAACATTTTATTTTTATTAGTTTTACCTTTTCAGGTTTTCATTTTATATGAATCCTATTTTATTTTCTCTGCATAGGTAATCATGTCCTCATTTACATTAAAATCATTAATACTCATACAGAGATGAATGTTTTATTTGTTTTTACCCATACATGTATTGTTCTTCAATATTCTGTAATTAATTATTCCGTACATGCTCTTCATTGTTTCATGTACCTATATTTGTACTAGTTAAATTAATAGAGACTACACTTTTACACAAATCTAAGGTGTAACTGTAACTATTAAAGTTACAGGGAGTTACAAAAAGAATAAAGAATAATACATTTGCTCCCACTATTATTGTTTGTATTAAACTATTTAAAGATACAAAACACTACACTTTTTCACAATCATCATAACTGTAACTACTAAAGGTACATGTATTAATAGATACAAATAGTCAGCCTTCTTAAACTCAACATGTTTGCTATCTTTTTATTAACAATTCTTACAGTTACAAATGCGATAGTACTCACACTCGTCATGTATTTATTTAACTGTAACGCTTAAAGTAACAGAGACTTACCAATACAATGATTCGCCCGGACTACACGTTAGTGTTTTTCACACTCAACCTTCTAAACCTTTATAATTTTGATTTATTTGAACCTATCTGAAACATCTAAAGTTCACAACTTAAACATGTCAATCAACTGTTTGTGTTTTTGCATTGAAAAAAATTAACTTTCAACTATATAACTTAATTACATCTTCTGATTTCTATTGAATGAATCCTATTACATGTCATTTTTTTTAGAAAATCTTCAACTCATTTACATAGCTCGATCATATCAATGAAATGGCTCAACATCCCTTTGTATGCAACAACATCACTCATTACATCTTGATGATGTTCATTTAAACTATGCATGCAAATCCAATGTAGGATCTTCTTCCTCGCCATATCAGAATAACTATCAATAGCTATCCCCGCCTAAAATCAATCCAAGCAAATCAGGTACAATTAAATTATATACAAAACATTTATGCCTTCTATCAATGCAAAAACACTTACCAATGAATTTACTCTCGCAATGTTCTGTATGTATTTAATCATATGAACTCCATAGTCCCACCTGCAACTGTTATGTTCAAAATAAATTATAAATCTACATCAAATGCCACTATATCTACTTACATATTGTGTGTAACTTTAAAAGCATTGTAGAAAAAAACTCATTTTATTGTGGCCTAACGAAGCATATTGAAATGCAAACGTCGATACATTGTCAAAACCAAGTAGGTTTTTACTTCCAAAGGCAGAATGTTTAAACCAATATTGTAAAAAATTCATCTGAGAAAATAAACCAAATTTCAATCAATTAAGCAATTTCATTTAAAAACCAATTTTTTTTAACATTAGTTTTAAAGGAACAATTATTCACTTACCACTTTCTTACATGTCATTATCATCCTATTTTGTGACGATGCATTCCCTTTAAGACTTTCCGTTATGTATGCTTCTTGCTTAACCATGTGCACAACAAGAAAATACTAATGTCCACACTCACCATCATGCATTGGTACATAAATTATTGAGACATTCATAGTATCACCGACAAACACTTTTCCACGCTTAAAAGATTTATCATGCTGTTCTTGTTTACTTTCCTAGTGATTCGATGGATAATATCATTTTCTGAAATACACACATTTTAAAACCAAAAAGAAAAACTCCTGCAATGTTTTCTTCCATTATTCCAAATTGCATACCAATAGAACTCTACTTATCAAAAAAATGTGTTGGTAGAAACCAATATGCTTGCAATTGTGTACCACACATGTGTTGCTCATTACACAACAAATGTACAATTGAATTTATTATGTTGTCATTCCACCATTTGGTCGGAGCCAATCTTGATAAATCTTCTCTTGTCACAAAACATTCGCCACAAGGGAATAGCGATTCACTACAAATAATAACAACAATTAAATACTCATACAGTGCACACAGTAACAATTTAAAAGAATATTTTTACATTAACAAAACAACAACATAAAAGTAATTCTTATGCAGTTATCATATCAACCGATCCAGAAAACTAACTTCTTTTTAAATTAAACATTACATCTTTTTTCCAAAATATGATAATTATATTTTTTGTCCAAATTTTCTCAATTCAATTAAAACACAACTATTTGCTACCTCCCATTCACCAAAATACAACTTAACACACAATACTCACCTTGATATGCTTTCATTTTTTGACATGATAAAAGCATATACATCATTGACAGGATCGTTCATATATTCTTTCGTAGGTACTCTATTCGTGTCCATAAATCATTCTAGAAAAAAAGTCAACATTATTCATTTCAGATTGTCAAATACTCCAACATAGTGTTCTCTCTACAAATATATACATGTATACGTAGTTTTTCTTAGTAATTTATCCACAACTAAATTGTGTAAATGATGTATACGAATACTCTACGCTTCACTTTATTTTTTTTGGCCATTGCGACAACATGTGTCTTCTTTGTATCCCTATACAGGGTTCTTACAAACACACTTTTCTTCAACATTTTCCTTGCTCTTAACCGACTTTTCTTACCTCTTCGACTTGCATTCTTTTGAATAAACTTGTGCACTATAACATCACTACCTAGAACAACCTATTTGTATACAATTTTACATTATTACATCTGAAATAAAATTTTTATTTATTTCATACTATATATGCAACACAACTAATTCTTACCTCTTCATCCTTCACGTCCATTCTTGATGCAATTCCTTTTTTGCAATTGATTGGATCTTTCCACACTTCATCCTTAATAGGTCATGTTTGCTTTTTGTCTTAGACTCTAAAATTTTCACCACATTATGAGGGAATCTTTTATCAATTGAAGAATAAAAAAACACTACCTTATTTGGACTAAATCACCATATTGTGATGCAACAATAACACCCATCTTCAAGTCATCCAATTGCGGACTTTCATGTTCACCCGGACTATTACGTTCCATGTAGGGTGTGATAGTACTGGTCTACCATAATGTCTGACTATGTCGTCCAGCATTAAATTCATCGTCGTCCACATAATCATAACTCATTACATTAAACATATCATTTTCACAATTCCTAAATGTAGCACCCGCATATGCTTCATTCTATTTCATTTTATCTCTTAAAATAACAATCTCTACTTTCACTTTCAATCAACTCTGATTGAAGCAATCTAATTGTGTTTTCCTGATCGGCCACTTTTTCCATCATCAACATTTTCTATTAACTCGTTGTCCCCTTTCTCTATCATTCTCATTTGTTCCTTATACAAACTATTTAAACTCCTTTCCTCAATTAGAACATTCACATGCATCATTGACATGTTCTCCCAAACTTCAACCTGCTCATTAACACAAACCATATCAAACTTTTCATCCTTTGAACCTATCTCATTTTGTGTATAGCTAAAACAAATTATGCTCTTTTTCCACTACTTTTTTCACTTATTATATTTGTTCACAATTACCTTAATTTTATATCATTTACATATTCAATTAATTTCCACTCAATTACCTCTTCTCTAGCAAAATTTTTCACCATCTTATATAATTCGCTTATGGATTGTTTGTCCATGCACCTAATCTTGGACTTGTACAATCTTCTTTCTCTGTTTTCATTATAGTTGTTTTTATATGCTTTACATAAAAGATCTGTCAAATTTTAGTGCAACCATAAGTCTTTTATAGATTTTCCAATTAGTACAATAATAAACTACAATTTTTCTACATTACAACTGTTCATGTGAATCAATTTTCTTCCCACTATTGAACAATAACTTATATATCATCTTATTTACTCTCTCACACATACTTCAAGTAAGATAGTCCATCGTTTCAAATATAATGAACACTTTCTACCTTTTTATAGAATTAATTGATGTCGTCACACTTTTAGCTGCATCACATAACCTATCAATAATTAACTCACACCATCTCATTTTCCTCACCTTTCCCACCACATAATGTTTGAGTAATGACAAGATGTTGGCCCCAATATATACTGATAGGCCAAATATAAAAACTATCCTTTTCACACATCATCTACGTTCTTGCTCATTTCCTCAATTAAAATAATCATTTTCTTCCTCCTCTTAGGATTATTTACACCTTCATTTCCGTCATACATTGTTTTGCATAACCCCTTTGGTGTTGCTCCGTTTGTACGTTTCATTACAATTGTCTCTGAACCAATGAGCAATCCGGTCAACCAATTTACCTTCTCCCCTATTAGCTCTCATTCTTTTTCATGTACACATAACATCCTATTGTCAGGATCACATATTTTTATAAGCCTCATTACTTTAACATCCTATTACCTTTGATTTTAAATTCCAACAATCCACCAAAACCCATGTCAATAACAACTTCCTTTTACTCGGTGGAAAAACCTTGTACGAACTTTGAAAATTGCTTCGTTCTGCAACGACTTATTAGATATAACACCATATCTTCCTCATTTTTCTATTTTTTTCTACTATATTGCATTTCCATATCCATTTCCTTCGCATTTTCGATGCACTTCGTCATTTCCCTTATATGATTTTTTGAAGATGTTGTTTCAGCGTTATCTCCCATCTTTGTTCTACTCCTTTCCCCTTTACTACAAAAATTCACAAGCTTTTACTTATCATATCTTCCATTTTCATCTCTTCAATATTTACATTAATTCAAAAACATTTTTTCCAATCAATTCTAGTACCTATTTATAAATTTTTTCATTAATTGTACATAATTTACTTATCTTGCAATGCATCATTACTTTTCTATTAACAGTTCTCATTTATATATATATAATACAATCTATCAGTAACAAATATTTAATAAAACATCTATATGTAACTGATTATGTCAGTTACATATGTTTCATGTAATTGTACTAGTTTCTATAACTATATGTAACTAATGCTCAACTATCTCACGTTCTTCATACTTTCTATAACTATAATTGTACTAGTTACAGCTACAAAATACTACACTTTTACACACATGTTTCATGTAATTGTACTATTATATTTACAGATAGTTACACATAGATACACTTCACCTTTTCACTTTATTCATGTATCCTGTAACTATAATTGTTCTAGTTACAACTACAAAACACTACGCTTATACCATATTGCATGTAACTGTACTATTATAGTCACAGATAGTTAAACAAAGGGACACTTCACCTTTTCACTCTCTTCATGTATCTTGTAACTATAATTGTACTACTTACACCGACAAAACATTACACTTCTACACACATGTTTTATGTAACTGTACTATTATACTTACAGATAGTTACACATAGATAACCTTCACCTTTTCTCTCGCTTCATGTTTCTAGTAACTATAATTGTGCTAGTTACATTTGCAAAACACTACACTTTTATACACATGTTTCATGTTACAGATAAATTACTAACCTCCTCAGGCTATTCTTGTTTCTAGTAAGACTACACTTTTTCACACTCATCATGTTCCATGAAACTGTTACTACTAAAGTTACAGATATAAACACTCTGCCTTCTTAAACTTTACATATTTCTAGTGTTTGTAACTATCTCTTACATTACAATTGCTATTATATTTCACACTCATCATGTTTTATTTAACTCAAAGTTACACATATAGATACAAAGACTCCACTAATCAACATGTTACTATTTTTCACCCTTAACATGTTACATGTAACTCTAACTATAAAAGTAACACATACAAACATTCCACCTTATTACGAACTACATTTTTCTTGCATTTGTAACTACATAACTTATAGTTACTCCACATGTTTAATGTAACTGTAACTATTAAAGTTAGAAAACGTTACACATACAAATACTCCACTCTTTTACGCTTTTCATGTTTACTTCAAATGTAAGTTTTATACATATAGTTACAGTGTCACATTAATAATTACATTTTTTTACATTAACTTCTCTGTAATAATATTTAACTTCTTTGAAAATAATTTGCGTCATAATATTCATAATTTCATATTTTTAGTTTTGCATGTTTTAATAACACTCAAAGAACTTCAGATGATGATCCAACAAAATAATTTTACCTTTTTTTCAAAATTAATCATCAAACCATTTCTAATCAATTAAATCAAACAAAAAAATTATAACACTAACCTGAAAATCCCTTTTGCTAATCGTTCCCAAGTACTGTTAAAATAATTTAGGATTTCTTTCTTGTTACATTGTTTATATAGCCCCATTATTTTTTGTTAGCTCACAACATTGGTTTACAAATGGTTAGGTTTAAAATTTCACTTGATCATTTCTTATTCGGCTAACCCCTTTCGGCTCAAAACTGTGTGACCGTTTGTCACAGCTACAATTTTTAACTCATATAATTACATAATGTCATTCCACTGCAATCTCACAGTTGCTTTTAAATTTTCCTTCAACCTAACAACTGACCCATGACCAGTCCTCACTAAAGACCGATTTCTACGTCCTCACCCACGCATGCACCATTCTCGAATCTGCCAGCACGGTAGAGTAGAGCTCCGAATTTCAGTAGCATCAACTCTGTATAACATTTTTCCTGCCACAAATGATTCAAACAAGATAGCTGCACGTGTAAATAACCAAGAGAAATAACAAGGCAATATTAGAAATCTAACGTCAATAAAGAGAAACTCGATACGTTCAAAATATTAGTCTGCAAATTTTTCATGCCATCTTTAAAACTGTGTGCCGTCTTAAAGTTTCATTATATACAAAACAGCCGTCACTATGCACTCCAAAAACTACAAGGTATTAGTAAAATTTGTGGGTTATGAACACATGGTTGCCTTCTAAAGCCTATAGAAGATCACCAACCAAACATGATTTGACCACTCCATGCTGCTGGGTGGCAGTCACCATGGCCTGCTCTGCTTATTTATCAGTGAACCCAGGAAAGAGGAGCAGTGATGTATTCACATGGTGCCTTTCAGGCATTACCTGCCCCCTAGGTTTTGAAACAGCTTTCCCTGTTTGGTCTTTCTCTGGAAACGGAAATGAAAGTGAAAGCGAAAGGGAAGCAGAATCACCATCCTCTTCCCTGTTATCTGTTGCCGTAACAGCCTTGTTCCGGACATTATTTTCTTCTACCATTCCAACTATCAAAGGCAAAGCTTCCCTATTTGGTGATTTCGTCTCAGCCCCTAAAGCAAGCTCAAGGTTTGGGACCCTACCATGAAGTGAATCATCATCATTTGATGAGTGCTCTCTCCAGGGCACAGAACTGCCCCTCAACTGAAAACCCTTCATATCATGGGACTCTACAGGAAAGAAGTACCTTTCAGCAGTCCCTACATCCTCCAGGATAACTTGCTTGTCAGATGCTTTGTCGCAGATTGTCCCCTCAATTGAAGGCCTGTAACCCAAATTAACAGTTTGGGGAGAGAAGCTCTTATTCAAAGAATTCACATCTTTTATGCTGCTATATTCATGTGGTTCACTGAAACTACTCTTTGGCTTCTTGCTTGTACTTTCTCCCTCTGCCGACATACTGTCTGCCTTGTTCCATAAAAACCCTGGGCCAGTGCTATTTGAAGTCTGAGGGGCTGTTGTGGAAAGGTCCAAGTATGTTCGTTTTCTGTTACTTGATTGAGAGTTATTCAAATCTTCCCTTTTTTTTGAGATTCCTTCCCCAATATGAGCATCTTTATCTACATCAGTAGTGTCTTCATTTAGATTCATCACAGGTTCATTGCTATCATTATTCATAGTTTCTATCATTTTCTCCCCAATAATCTTCTTGCTGCCATTGAAAACATTGGGGGATGATTCACCATCTTTAACACATGAAATGCCGTGTTGCATTTGTATCTCCTTCCTTCCATTAGAACTTTTATTGGACCCATTTGCCTGCAAAGAAGCCCTAACTCCAGCAGCTTTCATCTCCAAGACGTCAGCTTCTTTCTGTTAAGAATGGGGATTATTTTTTGTAAGCTCTACAGCAAGATAAGAGAGTTCTTTTTATGAAACATAGAAACTATAAGTATCATAATTGATTCTGTAAAATAAAAAAGCATCACAAGGACAATATAAATTTAATTATTAGTATCACCTTAAAAAGCAAAGAGCAATTGAGAGAGAAGAAAGAAAGAGAAAAAACAGAAGGATAGAACATCACAAGAAATAGATAGACATGTATAATCATGGATATAGCAAAAATAATGGAGATGTTCTCTGAAACCAAGTATCTTGGTTCCTTTTCTCCAATACAAAAGAAATATCTAAAAGCAAGTACTTGCAAGTTCAATATTTTCCCAACATTTCCTCCATAATTCCCTATTGACCACACTGTGCTGTCTCGCCAAGGCGCCAAATTAATCGTTAAAGTTAACATGTTACCTGGGAAGAACTGCCACACTTCACCTCTGAGAGAAATGGCTCATTGCTATGCAACTTTGACACGGTTTTGAAGTCATAAGCAGTATCGTGCGGCTGTGAGTCTGTTTGCATACTAGATGTTTCTTTATCATGATTGTCATCTGGTGGGAACCATGTTTTTTTCATATCACCTGAAGCAATTTCATCGACAATTGTTTCTTTAGATGTACTTTCAGCAGGTCGACAATTCTTTTCGGAAGCAGGTAGGTCTGCACAAGGAATTTCTTTGTCCAAGCGTGCCCTATTAAGGCTGGGTGTAACCTTCTCCGAGGAATTTGAAATACTCGCCCTTTTTCCCCTGAAGACTCCCCAAAGAAAAAACATCATGTTCCAACCTGCCATCAGCAGATAACAAATCCATTATTGTTAATCAGACAAAAACCAGAGTAGTTTTTGAACTACAAGAATACATCCGTTATAATTTGAAAGCTAATACTACATACTTAATTATCAAGAGAGGTGATTATTCTTTCATTAAGTTAATGTTTACTGAACAGAATGCATGCACTTTTGAATTAAGGCTTGAAGTTATGATTATCATACTTATATGAAACAAAAAGGGGTAAAATCTACTTGCAAGAAAAGCAAAAGAATCATTTCATGAGAACTTTATGATTTAATTGCTGAATTAGGCAATCAACCAAAAGTAAAATTTATTCGACTTGTGAAACCATGAAACCAAGAGAAACAAGACCTTAAAGTCATCTCCAACCAGCTACTCCAATATTCAAACTTTTATCGAAACAAAAAAGGGTAAAATCTTAAAAAAAAAAAATAGAATTACAACCTCCACTATCTGCTTCAAACATGTTTCAGAATTTTTTCCAATACCAGTGAAAATGGAGCAGATTTACTCAATTGTCAATTATTAAGATTAATTTTTCTACTTTAATTAATGTTATATTGTACTAATAATATTAAATTAAATTTCTAATCTTTTTGGTTACTTTATATCTCCTTTAATAGAAATTAGTGGTTATTAATCCAATTATTACATTTTTATTTTTCAATTAAATTAAAATTACAAATACATCTCAATTAATAAATAAATTATTTAATGTTTACTTATAATAAAATATGGAAACACCTATAAAACAAATTAACCAAAAAAAATGAAATGCAATATGAATATGCCGTACCACAAACCGAAAAATAGAGCAATCATTGGGGTCCGGTAGGACCCAACATTTACTCTATTCTCTCCAAACACGTGCCGGTTTGGCGTTGGTAGGAGATAGCCTAAAACTATCTCATTAGCCACAAAACCAAATAGTGAATGATAAGCAACATACAAGAAGAAAAGGATCAGAAAGAATAGCATGATCTACAAGAAAGTTGAGCAACATATACCACCAAGTAAAATTAGCCACCATTGCAAACTTTATTGTTTCAATTAATTCTTCTTTGACACTGGCCAAATTAGATTTATTAGTTATTTCTCTTGACACAAGTCAAATTAGATCATGTCCCGACAAAAGATTTCAAAGATTTTAATAGGAACAATTGTCAACACCGACATCTCCAGAATGATAATAAATAATTGGCATATCAATGCAAAATTGAAATAACAAAATCTTGGGCCTTGATCTAATTCTTACATCGTGCGTGGTGCGGAAGCTGGGTGGACGCATATATCAGGAGCTCAACACCGTCAAAATATCCTCGGAGAACCAAATCTTTTTGAATTATGTTATCCACCAAAATTCTATAGTTTTTCTCATAGCTGTATCACGGGCATTAAAGAAAGAAAAAATCGTCAATAGGCAACTAATATTCTCGTCCAAATAAAAAGGCATTGCTATAAATTTACCTGTCAACATCCTTTGCAAAAAAGTAAAGAGCTATATTATCCTCTTTGGCACCATTTTCATGAAACTGTTTGGGCCATATGCTTAAGCGAGGTGCTTCATCCAAGGCAATTATTGATGGAAACTTGTTCACCATTTCAAGAACTTTGGGAGATGCGCAGGTTGATAGATGTGCTTGAATACCATGTAAACCCACAAATTTCTCAAATCGGCGCACTTCAAATGACCCCCTTCATATACAAAATACACTATCATGTACAATGCATGGAGGACAAGGTGGAGGGAAAAAAAAAATGTCTTTCAGAGAATAAAAAAAAAGGAAAAGAAAGAAGGGTACTTACTGCCAGATATATTCATGTTCAGGAAGGACTAAAGTCTTCATAAGAAAGGATGAAGTAGCAGACGTATGACCAAACTTTGCAGCGCCAATAGCAAGGTATCCTGAAACAACCAATTTTACAAAGAGCAATCAACATCAGTGAAATGAAACAGAAAAAAAAAACAGCATTATTAACATTTGTACTTTTACAAAACTTGGTGCAAAGCATACCAAGATTTACTTGCCCTTCATGTGCACCTTCATCGGGAATCGCATTGTGTGTCTTACTTAAAACCTGATCACATGATAGCATGTCACAGTTTTCATCCCCATTGAACATGGACAATCCATCAGATTGATCTCCTACTTTTCTCTTTCTATATATTCCTGGCTTCTTAAGCATAGCTGCTTGAATTGCAGCCTTCAACTTACTATCTGCATTCATGTCCTCCTTAATGCTTTTTGTAGTGGACGATTCAGTAAAAGTTGCCCGTGGACTTGTGACTGTGCAATAATCAGCAGAATGACCAATATCCTTGCATTTTTGACAGACAACACCTTTTAACCCAGGAATACTAGCAGGCTTTGAGCGATTAGAAGAGATATCCTTAGTTTTTTCTCCCTGATTTGCTGATTCACGCTGAGTTAAGCTATCTTGCAAATTTTCACTAACAATATGTTGCTGTTTTTCAGCATTCCAGGAAGAACTTGATGTTGGTTCATCCTTTGGGCTGACTGCATGGGGCTTCTGCTCGATAGAAGCATTGTTGATTCTACTCATGGATGAACCACGAACTGCAGAAACAGAAAAAAAAATTAATTGCATTCAAAAAACAATGAAGCAACAGATGAAAAGTAGAATAAATAAAAAATAAACACATCAAGAAAATATCAGAAGCTCACAAGGAAGCACAACAGCAGAAATACGTGAGAAAAATATATTCAACTGATATCATACCAGAAGAAGCAGAAATTTCTGCACCTTTACGAACTGTTCCACTACTTGACCTGGATAAAGAGCCAAATTTCCCTTCAGATTGTACCTTCGAGTCCCTGTAAGTGCTTCCAGATGATATGACACTTTCTCCACGAGGTGTATGCTTCTGATCAAGATTAGAATTTACAATAGCAGAACCACGCAATGGCCAGTCCAATTTAGACAAACTTTTTCTTTCAAATGCAGTACGATCTTTATATTGCTTTAATCCTTTGACATCTTGGACATGAGAAAATTTGGAGGGAAGCATTTTAACCTTACTCTCGGAAGTATTATAATGTCCTGAGTTTACCGACTTAAATGACATTGATTTGCTTATAATTCTGGCAGGCCCCTCTTTCACATCAAAGGATGAATTTTCTCTAGAGCTTTTGGGCATCCGAGGATCTTCATCAAAAAGTTTAACTTTTGGTTTGGAATTTACAGTGTTGAATGAATTGGATTTTAATAAAGTTCCTGAAAAAAAGAAAACAATGAATAAGTTACTAAATATAAAAAAAATCAATTATTTCCCAGGAAAGCTATGTCGAATTCTAAAGCAACAAGGAAATGTGAAAACTGAAGAGTGCCAACCCCAATGACCTAAAGGAAAACATCAGAGCAAGAAGAGAAATTTTTGCATGGTCGACCAATTGACTAAAAAAACCATTCATGGGCTCTTTTCCCGACATTCACAATCCATAGAAGAATGCATGTGTATTAAATGTCAATAACAGCATATTAATCCCCCACAATTCATGGTGCCGCATGTCAAATCTATGAATACAAATCCTTAGCCTCTATAAATACTTCAATTATCTACTTCTTTACCGAGGCCAACATATATTCACCCAGCAGAACTAAAACAGCCTTTTTTCTTAAATATAGCATGATATAAAAGCACTGAAACCAAACTAAGTCCAAGCTAATAGTTAGTTCTTACCCTTAGAAATCTGAAGCCGTGGAACAGTAGAATTGGAGCGTGCATTTTCTGGAATGTCAATACCAGAGTGATCTAATGAAGATTGAAGGGCTGGCTTGATTTTGCCCTTTTCTAAGCTATTGAAAGAATTATCACGAGACAGTGCACCAATTTTCTTTTGGCTAGATGATTTTGGTGAGCCCATACTTGCTTCAACAGCTCTCTTAACTGAAGTTGAAGCTGCAACAACTGTTTCCACGTGCCTCTTGCCAGAGAATTGTAACCCTAATTTTTTCTTTCTTTTTTCCTCAGCATCTGAAACTACAGAATTTGTTGATTAGCATTA
This sequence comes from Breynia disticha f. nivosa, assembly GCA_948193385.1. NCBI lineage: Eukaryota > Viridiplantae > Streptophyta > Magnoliopsida > Malpighiales > Phyllanthaceae > Breynia > Breynia disticha. The sequence continues at coordinate 15,905 of CANYCX010502249.1, forward strand.
ATAAGCAAAAATACTAGTATGTCCAAATAACAAAATTTTCTATAACATGATAATGCAAGCAACAACTTGAACTTTAACTTGTTGCCTAAGAAAAAAAAATGAACTTTACCTTGTTTCTGGGTATCATTTTCCTCATCTAACTTGCATTCTTCACATAGCCAATCACCTCCAGGGACTTTTTGAAGCATTTCTCGCATGCAATAGCTGATTAATGGCAATGGTGTATAAAAATTTTACCATTATATGTTAAAACAACAAATATTAAAGTGCAAACTATCATGAAATTAGCAAACTAACAATAACAGATTGATAGATTTATTCTCTTACGTGTGTTCAGCACCATCACTGCACCTACTACATATAGCCAACAAATCTTCCCGGCCTGCATCACCACAAATATCGCATACTTTTACCTGTTCCAAGAAATTTTGTGAAAAAAAGGTCAGCAGATTGGCAGAAATTAGAAACATTTTATACAAAAACTTGAAATAACAAAAAGAAAGATCAATAGATTCCAGAGGAATAACAATAGATGTTGAATAAATCTAGGGGAGTCAATAATCTACAAAAATTCTGAAGGAATACACATTTTTTTCATCTTGTTGTTTAATTTTAAACAATCCTTGCTCCTAAAATAGTTCAAACTTTGTCTTGTTCCGAAAATAATTGACCTCCAAAGAAACTCAATTTGGAAAGCAGATAATTGATAATTCCTACACTTTGGTTCTTCAACAAACTCAAAAAAAAATCACAAAAAATATTATATTTACTTTAATATTTTTTTGCCAGCGAAACTGAGACAAAAACAAAAAATGATACAGAGCATAATCTAGCATTCTCTATTAATTGATTATGTAAGAGCACAGTCATTAGGAGTTATTATATGATGTTGGATAAGGACTGCAATAATCCATTTCTAAATCTAGGCTTGCATCACACGAACAAACCATAACAAAAGGTATCAGAAACCTAATGGAAAAAAAAAAAGAAAAACTGAAGTAAAGATTAAAAAAAAAACTACTTCTGAAAAAAAGGTAAGAAACAGCTGATTAGTTGTGCATAATAATTTACTTTAGTCAAAGTGTGCAGATACTCACATCCTGTTCCATGATTTCTGACTCATCACTCTCGTCCCCAGACCTATATTGTGATGCAGGCTGCCGTGTGTCAGGTGACTCAATCAACTTGTCTTCTTGTTCCACTTGGTCAGAAGAAATAAAAACTTCATCTACTTGTTCTCTGCTATCTTTTTCGGCCTCTGATTCTAACTTTGGATTACTTTTGCCATTAGAGATGCCATCAGCATTCAACATAGATGAGTTGTTTCCATGTACATGATCAGACGCTGCATCATTTGAAAATCAAAGATTTTTATGTTCTGTTGGAGGAAAGAAATTGCTCTCAAGCTTTGGCAAGGCACAACTAGCTATGTCATTTAAGGGCCGTCGTAATAAACCCGACTTAAAATTAAGCGTCTTGCTAGAATCTACTGCTCTTAAACAACTAACTACTGTATTACCTGAAACATTCTTCTTGCCCATATTCAAGGTCACATCTGACTCAGTTGATGCAACACCAGTTTCAGAAGGCCTATTTTCCCTGCTCTCAGCATTTTCAGACAATGAATCATGACTGGAGAGCAAGTTACTCACTTCACTTGTCACAGGCTGCGAATTCTCATTTGCTTTCTTATTCTTTAACGACGGCAAAGCATTATCCTCACAACCAGATTGTTGACTTGTAGTCACTGTTACATGACTAGTTTCATCAGAAAATTCATTCCCTTTTGATCCCATATGCCTCAAGTGCATACACGATGAGCACGGCGCAGCGCACACGTTACAGGTCCCAGAATCAGCTCTAGAACGAGTCTTTCGCCTCATGGAATGCTTTTTTCCTGCTCACTTCCCTCAACCTATTTTGTCACCTAAGCACAACAAATTAAATAAAATCAATTCACAACTTCGTACATACTCCCACCATCCCAAAAAGATTGTCATAAAATGACACTGTGGATGTCCCAAAATAATTGTCACTCCTTAATCTTTCACATAATATAATTGTTTGCTTTAATGATTTTTGCTTAATTATAGTTCAAATGTATTATTTTCAAAATTATTAATTAAGGACAAATCAAAAGTACATCCCTTTTCTTAATATTAGCAACAATGATTTTGGGACGGACGGAGTAGATAATATCAAACATTGACATTCATCCAAATTAGAAGTATACCCAACAAAGAACCAAATTCAAGAACCAATATAAGCTCAAAACAATTGGCAACGCATAGCATTTAGAGCATTGTTTTTCAATCATCCACTTTTAAACAGCTTCTACATCTCTCACTCGGATTACGCAACAGTTTAGTACAAATTGGAAGTAAAAGAAGTGACTCTGGCATAATGACGGTACCAACAATCACCAAACAAATCCCTATATTTCTAAAAATCGAAATCACCAATTAATTTCTCGACTAAAAGTATCAATTTTGTATAATGTAACAAATTGGGGCTCAAAAACAAACTTAATTACCAAGGATAAAACACACACATAAACCCAGCACCAAAGGAAAAATCCCAAATAACCTCGAATCGTAAAATTAAAAATTAGAAAATTAAAATTCCGGAAATTTTAGAATAAATACCGAACTGTAACTAACATTAAACAGAGTGGGCACGCCAATCAGAGTGAAATAAATGAGAAAGGAGATGATTCTATAGGCGAAAGAGTGGTTAGGAGATGGTGAGGTTGATTAACGAAGAAGACGGAGAGTGTGAGGGTGATTGACGGCAAGAGGGACGGTGAGGTATTGTAGAGAGAGGAGATTGTTTGTCCGATAGGAGAGGAGGACAATTTCTTTTTTATTTTAATTTTTTTTTTATTGACGGGTGAAATGGGATTCGTAGCCCCAAATTCTCCTATTTATGATTTTTTTTTCCTGCTTGTTACTACGTAGTTTGGCTTAAAACTACGTAGTTTCAAATTTGTTTGATATTGGTTTTTTATCCCGTTTTATATATTTATTTCAACAGTGTTTTTTTTGGGAAGAAATTTGGGAATTCAATTAGTAAAACAGTAATTTACTTTGGGTTTGTTTGTACTCAAACCCAATCCTTTTGTTTTTAAATCCTCATAAACTTAAACTTAATTGGGATTTTTAGATAGATGTCAAGTCCAATAAAATAATTCGTTTACGTCAAATTTAGAAGTTCATTAGAATAGTTATTAAAATTAGTGGGTATTTTTTTAAATAAAATAAAGGCTTGATTTTCAAAATATGGTAAATTAAAAAGTCAATTATAAACTGTAGACCATAATTAAAAAAACTGGCATTTGTGCAATAATCCTAACTTAATTACACAATTTTAGAAAATTCTAGTTAGCGGCTTAGGTTCTTGGATGATTGGTCCACTCATGTTAGCCTAAATTCAAAAGTCTAATTCCTTAATATTATGAATGCAATGTATATAATATATATGTATGGAATAGAGAAGGAGGAGACAAGACAACATTTGTTACGAGTTGAGTTCTTAATTAGGCTGTAAAATACACACTTTAAGGTCCGATTATGCTGCTCCAAGGTTCGACCGGCCAACTTGTTACTAACAACTCGGGTTTGATCATCTTTCGTTAGATTTGAGGTATGTAATATACACTCCTTCATTGGTATCAAAGCTTTATAAGTTGTTTGTACAAGATATATGTTTGCATGTTATATAAAATGTGAGTACATGATCAAAATTGTTAAAAATTACGTGCATGTTTGAAATTGTTGTTGCCTTCATTTAGCAACGACGTCTCACCACCCAGTTCGCGAATCCTGCAAAATAAAATACGATCAGAGGTCGAGGCTCGTCCCCCAAGCGCACTCCAACGCTCAAGTTAGTAATCGAATAATAATTCTGTAGTAGTTTCGGGTAGTAAGAATGTACCTTGAAAATATTCTTCATCTCTTTATATAGAGTAGACATAATAAATATCGTTTAATATAACATTTATAACATCTTTTTATTAATGCTTGTAATATTTGTAATATCTTTTACTAATGACCGTAAATATAAAGTTTTTCTATTAATGCTCGTAATATTTGTAACATCTTTCTATTAATGATCATTTTCATTAGCCATTTTTAATATTTACGGGCTTCAACGGACTTAACCGAATTTGTGGGCTTTAGACCATTCTTCATCAACTGCTCCTCAATCACTTGGTCAAGTCTTATTTTGGGTAGGTGATTTTGAGATGAATTCTTAGAAGAAATATTTGATTTTTCATACACATATTCTATGTGTGTGTTTATGCAAATCTTCATGAGATTTATAATCACGTGAGAGACTGAAAATTTTCAATTTCTTTTTACTCACTTTGTTGCTTGATTGTGTGAGATCTTGACTTTTCAAACTTTTGTATTCACTTTGTAGCTTTTATCATACGAAAACTTGGTTTTTCAAGCTTTTGGACTCACTTTATTTCTTGATCGCGTAAGAGCTTGGTTATCTCAAGCTGTTCTACTCACGTATTTATTATTTGTAGAGACAACACTTTAGATTATATAAATTTTTCTACTTGCCAATGTGCACTAACAGTGGATCTTATGCCTTTATAAATTTCTATGCAATAAATTTTTACATTCCACTCTGATTTTTTAATCATGTGAGAATTTGGAATTTTCTTCAAGCTTTTGTACTCACTTTGTAGTTTGATCATGCGAGAGCTTAGTTTTTTAAGTTTTTCTACTCACTTTGTAAATAGATCGCATGAGAGTTTGGCTTTTCAAGCTTTTCTACTCACTTTGTAGATAAATCGTGTGAGAGCTTAGCTTTTCAAGCTTTTCTACTCACTTTGTAGATAGATAGATCGCGTGTGAGCTTGGCTGTTTAAGCTGTTCTACTCACTTTATAGATAGATCGCGTGAGAGCTTAGCTTTTTAAGGTTTTCTACTCACTTTGTAGATATATAGATCGCGTGAGACTTTTCAAGTTTTTCTACTCACTTTGTAGATAGATCGCGTGAGAGCTTGGCTTTTCAAGCTTTTCTACTCACTTTGTCGATAGATTGCGGGAGAGCTTGACTTTTCAAGCTTTTCTACTCACTTTGTAGATAGATCATGTGAGAGCTTAGCTTTTCAATAGATAGCATGAGAACTTGACTTTTAAAGCTTTTCTACTCTTTTTGTAGATAAATTGCGTGAGAGCTTGGCTTTTCAAGTTTTTCTACTCTCTTTGTAGATTGACCACGTGAATGCTTGGCTTTTCAATCTTTTCTACTCACTTTGTAGATAGATCGCGTGAGAGCTTAGCTTTTCTACTCTCTTTGTAGATTGATCGTGTGAGACCTTGGTTTTTCAAGCTTTTCTACTCACTTTTATTTTCATCTTGAGAACTCTTTTTTTATAGACATGTTGAACATTCAAATATCCATCTCTGCTCAAAACACGCAAGCTATCATAGAATTTTTCATATTAGCATAAAATAATATTAAGTCGCACACCATACTACTTTTCACAAGTTTATTTTGAGCTCCAAGCTTGGAACAATGCTTTCTAACTTGATTGTGTGAATACTCAATTTTTTCAAGCTTTTCTACTCACTTTATATATTTGCATCTCTTAAAATGGTAAGAAGGAACTATAAGGTGATATTAAAATGTTAACTATACCAATTTTGTGGCTTCCACAAGTCATATTGTAGAGGTCTTCAATCTCAAAACACAAATTTAGCTTGAGTCCAACATATCATCAACTCACCAGACATCTAGGAATATGTATTTGAATTGTCACTAAAAAGTAATGCTACAATAAACAAAATCAATTAAGGCTTAAAGTTCCTTTTATATAATTCTTAGCAACTTTATATAGATCACACATTTATTATGCCTCTCATAAATCAAAACAATGATCTTTGAGTGGTGAGGCTTCTTTTTAATAGAATGCTCAAATTTTGATGGAGATTATGTGTCAATTATTCAGGTGACTGAATTTGCTTCAACAAATTATGCTGTAGAAATATCAAAATATGGATCATGTTTATAAAGCTCCTCAGCAACTTTATCAGGGAAACTTTCAACTGTGAGAACATGCACAACGTCAAAACTTGGACACTTTCCTTGTCTCATCTTTGAGAGACCATAAGTTGTTTGCCAACGAGTAGCAAAAAATTATAGGAATGACACTTTTGACATTCTTATAATTAAAAATGCTCATTTATGTTGTCATATTTGTAGGAAAGCTAAAATCTTAATATACAATTATGAAAATGCCCGATTTTGAATTCACAATCAAAAGAATGGAATTAAACTGGTTTTTCAAATGACTGCCATAATTTGAAACAATTCAAATATATAACTGTTATTTGATTTTAAAAAATTATTATATCGAATCCTAAAATCAAGGTAATGTTGTTCACATATATATGTTCATTGCTTAAAAAAATCAAAAATTTTAACAACCCATTACAGAAATATAAACATTTTAGAAATCAACAAAAACAAAATGTTCTTACACAGGTAAAAATCTTCTGAAGAAATTCTTCAACATAAAAGATTGCATCAGATATATAATTATTTGTATACAAAAACATTCATTTTTGTTCAAAATTCTTTTTTTTTGTATTATATAATCAGTTTTGAACAATATATTTTTATCTTATTAGTTTATGCACAAAAAATGACGTCCATGATAAGAAATGCACGAATAAATGTTTTGGTCACGAAGAACAAAGTTCATTTTTGTTTTTTTTATGTTCAATAAAAGTACATTTGAATTTAAACAGTAAGGGGAAGGGAATATGTATATGTTCATAAATGTTTATTTTTGTTGTTTTATGTTAATGTTTAAAATTATTTGCATGCGATGTAAACATGCAATATTTATACCTACATTCTCAGCAATAACTAAACAAAATTTAACAAAAAAGAACAAACAAACTCCTGTATGCCAGAAATAATCCTCAAAACAAAAAAAAATAAAAATATCTACAATATTATTAAACGAATAACAAAAATGAACAATAAACAACTAATATTCATACATAATTAATGTTAACAAATACAATTAAAAAAGAACATGTTAGGACTCAAACTTGACAAGAACACCCACAATAATAATAATAATAGAAAAAGAAAATAACACACAAAATTTTTAACATGGTTCGGTCTCTTAACAAAAGACCTACTCCACGATCTCCACTCAATAAAAGTTACAATTTTTTGACAAACAAAATTGTAAAATCCCTCTCACTATAGTTACAGTTTTTGAACGGACAAAACTATAAAAATCCTCTCCCTCTCACAAAAGACCAAAGCCTAATTACACCTCTATAATGAACTAGATTAGGGTTTTGTGATGCTCAACTACTAAGGTCTAAAACCTATTTATAAGGGGAAAGCCCCTTTACACTTTGAGTTCTAACTGATGTGAGATACTTAGTCCCACTCTTACTCAAACTAGAATTTGAATAGTTATCCCAACAATTCCTCCCTCTACTCAAATTCCCACAAATCTCAACATGAAACCAAACTCTCTTGTCAGTCTTTTTCTTCTTTCTTCTACTACTTTCATTCTTCGGGGAACACCCATATAAGTAATAGATATTCTTCCCTCTCTTCCTCTCTTGCAGTACCCAGTCATCACCTTTGAATACATTACTGTTAATACCATCACCAACATATTTGTACCCTCTCGAAGCTAAATCGCCCAAAGAAATTATATTGGCTCTTGCACCAAGCACAAAATTCACATCTGTAAGTGTTTTGACAACACTATTGTGGAGTTTCAGGTGAACTCTTCCTTTGCCTTCAATCTTCAATTTTTCATTGCTCCCAACAATGATGCTACCAAAATCTTCACCTTCCTGTAAAGTGTCAAAACAAACTCTATCTCTGCAAATATGAATGTCAGCAGCATAATCCAAAATCCAACTATCATGATCTTCAATAAAATCATTTGCAGTAGTTACAAGGAAATCACCATCATATTGATTAACCATGTTCACTGAAGAATCACCACTCTTATGCTTACCCTTCATCATTCCCTACAATCTCTTCAACTTTTGCTTAAATTGAGGGCAGCAAAATTGCATGTGATCGGTCTCCTTATAATAATGGCACTCAACAGTACTCACATCTCTCGACTGAGATTTCAATCTTTCATTATGGACACCGCTCCTCTTGTGATTTCTTCCTCTTTCACCTTCTCCTTCTGCTACACACAATTGAGGATTACTCTCACTTTCTCTCATTAACCTGTCATTCTCTTTAAAAACGGTTATCACATCATTCAAATGAATAGTATGTTTTCCAACTAAAATTATTTGCATCAATAGTTTAAAAGACCTCGGTAATGATGCTAACAACAATAAAACATATTTTTCATCCCCAATTTTCTCTGTGAACCCCAAAATCCATAATTTTATTTTCGAATAACTCATGATTTTCGTACCATTTTTTTCTTTTTTTCCTTTTCAATCAAACCAAACTCATGCACAAGGAAAATATATAAAAGTGGCGTACATGCATTTCATTAAACCAGGCCAAATACAATAAAGTGTCAAGTATGCGGAAGCGAATGGGTTCAGTTTAAAACAGTGCATGAGCCAGAAACCTATAACCTATACTATGATGTGTATAGATATAAAAATGCAAAATGTATGATGTCCAAAAATCCACTAGGAGCTGACCTATCTGCAAGTATCATACCTCCTAGCATCACCGAAAATCCTATCCCAACCGCCAGCTACTGTCGCTCTACACACATTTAACAACAAAACACAGGTGAGTATATAGGAATACTCAGTAAGTGAACCCTATTATTGTTAAGCTGATGCGCAGGGGAACCTCGGCCAATACGGGTGTGCTCGTAGAACACAAAGCCGCATTTGCGCCCAACTTCCCTAATGGCTCACCATTGCCATGTCAAATACAATCTTTCATTAATAAGTCCTCCTAAGTCTCTTGTTTTTTAGTTTATAATATTCTACGTTGTATTAGAATAATTAACAACTCATTTGAACCTTAAACCACACAAAAACCAGTCTGCCAGGACCATGGGAACACCTAGGGAACGGCCATACCAGGCCATTCTCAAGGCCGTTTCCCCTCTATGTTCTACAGCATAGGTAGAATGGCTTGGAAAACAATTTTTAGAAGTCGTTTCCTAGCCTGTTCTGACCTACTGGAATCACAATTCAACACATTAAACACTTAAAACTTTACACAAAACAACCTCATACATAACTAGCATTTTACAAGCACACTTCAAGCATTCACAACTCAAATTCTCAACACATCCTTCACCTTAACACTTAAATTAAACACCAAACATACAAACCACAATTTCCACACAAACTCAACATATAGCATCATA
>CANYCX010502273.1:0-30988 GCA_948193385.1 Breynia disticha f. nivosa
TATAAAGGATGAAGAATCAATCAACACCATACTTGATCGATTTGGTGAGATCATGAATGGCTTGAGTAGCTTGGGAAAATCCATGAGTGATAGTGAGCAAGTGAAGAAAATTCTTAGGTCACTACCTAAGGAGTGGGATTCACAAGTCATCGCCATTATAGAATCAAAGGATCTCAATACTTTGGGATTCAATGCCTTGGTTGGGTCTTTGGTCAACTATGAGATCATCTTGAAGACTAGAGGTGGAAGATCAAAGCCAAAGGAGAATAACATTACTATGAAGGCTAGTGTACCTTCATATGAAGAAAGTGATGGTGGCATAATTAAAGATGAAGAGGAGGATGAGGAGATGGCTCTTTATGCTAGAAATTTAAGGAAATTCAAGAACTTGATGAACTCTAGAAGGAAGGAGTTAAAAAGAGGAGATAGAAGAAGGAACTACAACAATGACAAGAGGAGAAGTGGTGATGAAGACAAGAGGAACAACTCTAATGATGGGAGTTGTTTCAACTGTGGCAAGAAGGGGAACTATGCTAAGGAATGCAAGGTTAGAACATCATCAAAACATCAATTGAATAATAGATATGATAAAGGAAAGAAGAAGGAGTCCTTCATTGCTAGTTGGAGTGATGATGAAAGGGAAGACCATGGAAATGAAGAGACAAACCTAGCTCTTATGGCCAAAAGTCACCAATCTAGTGATGATGAGGATGAGGTATCCTTTAAATGTTCTATTGAATTGAGTGATGATGATGATGACATGCATGAGTGTGATTTGCATGATTCCTATATGAAATTACAACATGATTTTGAAAATGTGCTTAAGATGAACAAGAGACTAAAGCAAGAGAACAAGAAACTTTTGTTTGACATTGATGCTTTGAGTGGAAAATCGAACAAAACTAATGAAATTGAACATAAGAAGATTAAGAATGCTTTGCATGAAAATTGCTTGACTAGAGAAATGGAACTTACCAATGAAATTAAGAGGCTTAAAGATGAATTTTCACTTGTAGTTGGTAACTTCACTAATGGTAAGGAGAAGTTTGAAGAATTACTTTCATTGCAAAGATATTCTATGTCTAGAAATGAACTTGGTTTTGATTCATACAACAAGAACTCATGCTTAATGACCAAATTTGTGAAAGCTAGTAAGATAGAAAATGAAAAGGATGTTATACCTACTTGTGATGGATGCTTAGAAATTGGACATAACACATATACTTGTTCTAGCTTGAGAAGATGCTTAAAAGTGAAAAGAATTTGGTAGTGAAAGGAACCATAATACCAAATGTGGTTCATATGGATAACACTAGAGGACCCAAGATGGCTTGGGTACCTATAAAGAGGAAAATGATTTCTTTTGTAGGTACAAAGAAGAGTGAAGGCTCCACATAGTGCTTTGTATGTAGATAGTAGATGCTCAAGTCACATGAGTGGGGATAAAAGCTTGTTTGTGGACATCAAACCAAAAGAACATGGTTATGTGACTTTTGGGGATAATAACAAAGGTAGAATCATTGGTATTGGTAAAGTGGGTAAGGAACCTTTACCATCAATTGATAATGTTCTCTTTGTAGATGGTCTTAAACTTAATCTCTTGAGTGTTTCTCAATTATGTGACATGAAATATGATGTGAAATTTGAATCCACACATTGTATTGTTTCTAAGAATGGAAAAATTGCTTTTATTGCCTTGAGACATGGAAACACTTATATTGTGAACTAGCATGATGATGCTTCATTCAATGAAAAATGTTTGGTAACTCTAGATGATAATGCTTCTTTGTGGCATAGGAAACTAGGACATGCACCTCTACCATTGATAACTAAACTTGCAAAGAATGAAATTGTTAGAGGATTGCCTAGGTTGAGATATTCGAAAGGTCATGTTTGTGAACCATGCATGAAAGGTAAGCATGTTGGAGGTTCTTTTAAAGGAAAAATGGAAATAACAACAAGTAGAGTACTTGAGTTGATACATATGGATTTGATAGGACCATCTAGGTATGCTAGCTTGAGTGAAAAATATTATGCATTGATGATTGTTGATGATTTCTCTAGATTTTCTTGGGTAAGATTTATTGTGCATAAGAATGATTCTTTCCATGAGTTCTCTAAATGGTGTAGGTTGGTCCAAAATGAGAAGATTTTGGCAATAATAGCCATAAAGACGGATCATGGTGGAGAATTCGATTATGAGCCGTTCAAAAAGCTTTATGATAAGTATGGCATTGGACACAATTTCTCATCTCCATGAACCCCTCAACAAAATGGAGTGGTGAAAAGAAAGAATATGACCTTGGAAGAGATAAGTAGAATAATGCTCAATGAATATCAACTACTAAAGTCATTTTAGGTGGAAGCAAGGAACACTGCTTGCTATGTCATTAATTGAGTTCATTTGTGGAGAGATAAGCTCAAAACTCCTTATGAACTATGGTAAGGTATAAAGCCTAATATTTCTTACTTCCATCTATTTGGTTGCAAAGTATTCATTCATAACAATGGAAAAGATAACTTAGGTAAATTTGATGAGAAATTGGATGTAGGAACATTCTTAGAATATTCACTCACTAGTAAAACATATAAAGTATATAATCATAGAACTAGAGTTGTAGAAGAAAGCATTCATGTCAAATTCGATGATCTAGTTTCACCCCCGGGAAAGGTATGTGTTTTTGATGATGTAGGTATTGAAGAAGGAATACAAGAAGTTGAGAGGATGGTAAAGGAAGTAGAACAAAAGAATGAGAAATTCAAAGATAGAGAAGTTGGTCAAACCTCAAATGCAACAACTTGGGCCAATGTAAAGAATTATCCCATGGAGTAAGTTATAGGTAACATTGGTGATAGCATGAGAACAAGGAGGGAACTAAATGAACATATGAGCAACTCGGCGTTTATATCATTGGTTGAGCCAAAGAGCATCAAGGAAGCTCTAGCAGATGCGAATTGGATAATAGCAACACAAGAAGAGTTAAATCAATTCAAGAGGAACAAGGTTTGGGAACTTATCCCTCCACCTAAAGATAAGACCATAGCAGGAGTGAAATGGGTGAACAAGATAAAGAGGGATGAACATGGAGAATCGGTGAAGAACAAGTCTAGATTGGTAGCTCAAGGATTCTACCAAGAGGAAGGACTTGATTATGAAGAAACATTTGCTCCAGTTGCTAGGTTAGAAGCAATTAGACTCTTGTGCGCATTTGCCTCAAATAGGAATATCAAGCTTCATCTAATGGATGTGAAGAGTGTATTCTTGAACGGTTATATTTCAGAAGAGGTTTATGTAAAGCAACCTCTCGGTTTTGAAGATGTGGATCATTCAGAATATATTACAAGGTCAATAAGGCCTTGTATGAACTTAAACAAGCTCCAAAAGCATGGTATGAAAGGTTAAGTAGCTTTCTTACTCAAAATGACTATGATAGACGCAAGGTAGATAATACCTTATTTAATAAAAGGGTAAGAAAAGATATGCTTGTTTGCCAAATTTATGTTGATGATATAGTTTTTTGTGCTACTAACCAATCTTTATGCAATGAGTTTATTGAGCTTATGCAAGGTGAGTTTGAAATGAGCATGATGGGAGAATTAAAGTTCTTTCTTGGACTAAAAATCAATCAATTGGATAAGGGGATATTCATTCACCAAAGTAAGTACACAAAGGAACTACTCAAGAAGTTCAAATGGAAGGATGAAAGCATGTTAAGACTCTCATGGCCACAAATCTAAAATTGGAGAAAAATGAAGATGAGGAGGATGTGAATCAAAAGGTATATAAAGGTATGATCGGCTCTCTTTTATATTTAACTGCCTCTAGACCAAATATAATGTTTGCTACTTATTTGTGTGCTAGATTTCAATCATGTCCTAAGATATCACATTTGATTGCTTGCAAACGCATTTTAGATATCTTATTAACACGATTGATCATGGACTTTGGTTTCCTAATTGTGATACATTTGACTTATATGCATATAGTGATGCAATCATGGTGGTTGTAGAATTGATAGGAAGAGCACTAGTGGTACATGTCATTTTGTTGGTGAATCTTTGGTATCTTGGGGAAGCAAAAAGCAAGTTAGTGTAGCAATCTTTATGGCTGAATTGGAATATGTAGCCACGGGGAGTGCTTGTGCCCAAGTTCTTTGGTTTAAGCATCAACTTATGGACTATGGCATTCATGTGAAAAATGTACCCATATATTGTCATAATACTAGTGCCATAAGTTTGAGTAAAAATCCAATTTTGCATAGTAGGACCAAGCATATAGAAATTCGACATCATTTCTTGCGTGATCATTATCTTAAGGGTGATGTATGTTTAAAATTTGTTCCTACAAATGACTAATTGGCTGACATTCTCATAAAACCATTAAAAGAAGATATATTTAATGACATTAAAATGAGAATTGACATGTGTGACTTGAATTCAATATAATGTGTTTGTATGATTATTTTACATGTGAGTTTGTCATTATATTGTGCATTCATAAGCACTAAATACAGCAAAGTGGTCAATTGGTGCAAGCCTCACTTGAGCAACTAGGTTTGGTAAGGAAGAAAATGGTGAAAGAAAAAGGAAAAGGATACTAGAAAGGTGATAGGTCGACTAAGATGGAAGTTAGTCGAGTAAAGTATGAAGTCTGCAAGCTGGAAAAGTTGTGAAATGAACATAAGTCGACTAGTTAGGACACTAGTCAAGTAGAGTGAACTTTGCAGGATAGTAATCGACTTACAAGCTAATAAGTCGACTAATAGAAGGTTTTTCAGGAAATAAGTCGACTTGCACTAAAACCAGTCGACTAACAGGTTAGGTACTTCAAAGATGCCAAGTCAGGGACTTATTAGTCGACTAGTATATTACTTCAGTAGACTAATAGGTCAGGGACTTCTGAGAAGCCAAGTTAGGGACTCACCAGTCTACTCGTATATTACTCCAGTCGACTAATAGGTCAGGGACTTTAGAGAAGCCAAGTCAGGGACTCACCAGTCGACTAGTATATTACTCTAGTTGACTAGCACGTCAGCGGCTTCTGGACTTACAGATACAAAGCTCACCAATCGACCTACCTTGACACCAGTCGATTGAAGCTCGAGAAAAATCAAACAGGACCCTCGACAACCAGTCACAGACCCACTAGTCGACTATTGACACGAAGAGAAGATTAAAACCATCCCAAACTCTCATTTTCCTCATTTCTCCTCAAAACAAAACCTCCTTCACTCGACCCATCCTCCCTCCAATCGACTGAAAACTTCCAACGACTGCCAAAATCCATTACAAGATCCATTTACCCAAATCCTCCCTAAACAACATAAAATCTATCCACATATTCACATTCCTCTAAGAAACCCTAACTCTTTCACACTTTCCACCATGGCTAGAACCAAAGCTAAAGCTCAAAGGGAACCCAAAAAGCTACCTCAACCAGAGCAAATAAGTAAGAAATCTCGTCCGAAATCTCTTAGGATGCGTGGTTCTTCATCTTAATGTGGAGAGACTAGGGAACGGGAGCGGGTGCTTGCTTGTTTCACTCACACAGGCTAAGAGTTATACACTAAGGTACTCACCACAGAGATTCTTGTCCCTTCGATGAAATTCTAGTGGGTAAACTTGTTAAAATCACCATATGCTGAATTGTTTGAGGATTTTATAGCCAATGGTATTTTTGATGTGGTTGGTTATGAAGATGATATCTATGAGGACCTAGTGAGAGAATTTTATGCTAATATGCACATTAAGATCAGTGGCAATGCAAATCAAGGTGCCATTCTTGGCACTAGAGTGAAGAACAAGGGGATTACAGTAACAGAGGAGAGTTTGTGTCGATGGTTTAGAATGAAGAGAGGTGGAGTCCGACCAACTTATTCCAATGATGATAAGAGCATGAATCAGACTATGAATCTGGACGATTCAGATGAGGAACCAAAACTAGACCAAGAATGGACCTTTAATCTTGAGGATGGAATTCGTCGCCTTAGACAATTGATGGTGGTTCTTAGTGATAAACTTCCAAATACTATGGATATGCCGGTTCCCTATCGGTTACTTCACTATGCAATCAACCGAAACATCTTTTCCAAGAAGGCAACCAACAAATTACCAATCTTGATGTAGAGATCATTTGGCATCTCGAGGAAGGATGCAAAATCAACTTCCCACATCGAATGTTTAGAATGATGAAACGCAAGCACCAACTTCTCCATGTCAAACTTTTTCATTGTTCATCCAAACCAAAGGGAATGCCTTTTGAAGCTATCACTAAAATCCTTAAGGAAAACAACATTGATCTTGAAGGGGAGGCGTTTGTTTCGTATCCACACAATTGGAGAGTCACCACAATGAATCTTAAGACCATGAAGTTGGTGAAGACTGTGGAACGAGGGTGGATGTATGCCCTTCATTCTAATCATTTTCGCTTGACTCCAGCCAAAGAAGGAGAAAACTTTGATGACGCTGCTCCTAGGAGGAGCTCGGTTAGGCGTAGTCATGTCAGTTATCAAGAGATGGCCGCTCTGAGAAGAGAACTTAGTGAGGTTTGCCAGGAAATGGGGACCATGCGCACAGAACTAAGGGATGAGATATGTGCAATGGGTAGGTTGATCGAGAAGGTGTCTTCGGTGGTTGAGAAGATATGGGATAAGCTTACTTTCCGCACCGATGATGTTTCTTGACTTTAGTGATGCTTGGCACCGCACCGACCCACATTTTCTCATGATCGTCATATTCATTTTTCTTTAATGATGATGTTTGCATTCTTAGGATCTAATTAAGAACTTATGCTTGAATGATTTGTGTACTTGAATATTTGTGTTGTAATTTTTATCTATATTATGCATTTGTGTTTGGATGATTGATTATCTATGGATGTTCATGACAAAAAAGGGGAGAGATAATTGTGTTGTGAATTTGAATATTGTTGAGATAATTTAGATAAGATATTTTGGATATTGTTGAGATAAGATATTTTGGATATTGTTAAGAAAATTGTGTTGTTTGATATTGTTGTTGTGATACCGTGAGCATAAGATAAATGAAGCACAAACTCAGGGGGAGAAAATCTTAAATGGAATAATATTTTGCTTGTGAGCTAACCACTTTGACAAGGGAAACCTTGATCATATATTTGTCAATTGATTTTGAGATTACCTTTATGAAATTCACTAATGTTTTGTCATTATCAAAAAGGGGGAGATTGTTGGACCAATGGTGGTTAACAATATAAATCCGTTCTAAGTTTTGATATGATTGAAAACTTTGTGAATTTAATAAATGTAGTTTGTAGGGTAAAGAGTGAAATTTGAGAAGTTGAATGTTGGTGATAAATGCTAAGTAAGAAGAGACTTGAGTGAAGTGGAAGCAGTCAAGTAAAGGGATATTGCACTGTGTCAGTCGACTGATGTGGAGTCCAGTTGACTGGTGTATAGGAAAATCAACAAGAAGGCTAGCAACGGCTAGTTTGGGGACCACAACCCCAAACGAGTCGACTGGGAAGAAAACCAGTCGATTGGTTCTGACCTTTACGGCCAAATCAGGAAAACAAATCTTCAAAATGACATCACAGATCAGCCACCTACTTTTTGGAGATTTGAAATTTGAACTCATATGCAGGTAAGTCGACTTATATGGTGGTTAGTCGACTGATGTGTGTTACTGTTAGGTTTCATATGTGAATTAAACTAATTGGCAATGGAATAAAACATTAAAATCATGTAAGAACAACCAAGGATCAACAAGCAATCGACTTAAAACATGATAAATATAATCAGTTGACAATTAGGTTACATAAAAATGTAAATTTTGAAAGAAAAATAATACCTTTGTTTCTTTCCTTCCGAACTGATATACCGAGTTTGAAACAGGTAGAGACAATCAGAGTGCCTTAACACTTTAACACTAAGAAAATGATGAAGGTTACCAATCTCTTTAATGGAGAATCGATTTGCCAAAGATGAAATGACAAGTTCTATCATTGTATTATTATTTCTAGTGACAATAATGTCATCGACATACACTAAAAAATAGACTATAAGACCAGAAGCATTTCTCATGATGAACAAAGAGCTGTCAGATTCAGATTTAATAAACCCAATGTTGATAAGATGAGCTTTGAGTTCATTGTACTAGGAACGCAGAGCTTGTTTTAGTCCATAGATGGCCTTCTTCAGTAAACATATATAATCAGGATGAGATGGGTTTTCAAAACCTGGAGGTTGAGTCATGTAAACAACTTCATCCAAATGCCCTTAGAGAAAAGCATTGTTGACATCAAGTTGTCGAATTTTCCAATCAGATTGAACTGAAAGAGAGAGGACCACTCTGATTGTTGTAGGCTTAACTACGGGACTAAATGTTGATTATCAATCCCAGGACGTTGAGTAAATCGCTTTGCAACAAGTCAGGCCTTGTATCGATCAATAGAGCCATCTGATTTTCTTTTAATCCTGTATAACCATCGACAAGAGACAATATTTTTAGAAGTGTTAGGAGGAACAAGAACCCACGTTTGGTTTTTCACTAATGCATCATACTCAGTAGTCATAGCTTGTTTCCATTTTGGTAATTTAATGGCTTGGTGAAAGATGTGAGTGATGTCAGTGTTGAGATGAGATGTATAGTCAAAAATGGTTTTTGGTTTGTAAATGTTATGTTGAGATTGGGTTACTATATGGTGGGTTTGTGGATTGGGATGAATTGGTGGAAATGTGTCAGGTGGAGACGCGTTTGGAGGAGAATGACTATTTGGTGAATGGTTGACCAAGTTTGTAGTGGAATTTGAGTGTTGCACAGGAATGGGAGTAGGCAAATCAGAATATGGATTAGAAGGTGTGGAGGATTGATTGTCGATTGAAGGTAAGCCAAGGTGAGACAAGTCATCCCATGCAAGGTGTTTGATGGATTTTGAAATATTATTAAAAAATGTGTTGAAAGGAAATTCATTTTCGATAAAAATGACATCACGTGAAAAATACATTTTTGATTGAATTGGATCAAAACATTGATGGCAATGATGGGTGAGAGAGAAGCCTAAATAGACACAAGGCTTTGATCGTGGTTGAAGTTTATTTTGCGAGTATGGTTTTAGCCAAGGGTAACATAGGCAACCGAATGTTTTCAATGATTTGTAATGTAGTTTGGAATGAGATAGCCTTTCATAAGGTGAGTGGCTGTGCAAGGTGGATGTTGGTAAGCGGTTAATTAGGTAAACGGCATGGTGGCAAGAAAATGTCCAAAGATTGGATGGCATAGATGTTTAATATAGTAATGTTCGAGATGTTTCGATAATGTGGCATGTATGGAGGAGTAACAAGGTGTTCTATGCCATTGAAATTAACGTAAGGATTGAGACTTTGAAATTCACCACCATCGTCACTGTATAATGACAGTTCTTTTGAGTTAAAATGTTTTTCCATTAGAGGATGAAATTTTTGAAAGAATGTTTTGACTTCACTTTTGTTTTGCAGGCTGTAGATCCAAGTGTATTTTGTGTAATGATCAACAAATTTGCAATATAATTTTTTATCAATTGAAAGAACTGGAGATGGCCCCCATAAGTTAGTGAAAATGGTTTGAAGAGCTTTAGTGCAAGGCAAAGTGAGACGAGCAAATGGTTGTCGATGTGATTTATTAGATAAACAAGAATTACAAAATGTAAAATTGTCTGGTACTGAAATAGGAACAAGAAAATTTTGTAAAATATTTTTTAAAGTTTTTGCATGAGTTTGACCAAGCATGCAGTGCCAAGTTTCAACTGAGTTATCTTGGGAGGCGAATTGAGCTTGAGGAGAGGGTGAAGGAGTTGGCCACTCGTATAATCCATTTTTATTCCGACCGTGCACTAGGAGTGTTTGTGTTGCTAGATCCTTGACAAAAAAATTAGAAGGAAAGAATTCAATAGAGGTTAGATTATGTTTACAAAAGTTAGAAACTGAAATTAAATTGCGTTTGATTTGAGGAGCACACAGAGTATTAGACAAACGAAAAACTGAGTTTGATGCATATAGAGAAGTTGAACCATTGTGAGTAATTGAAATTTTTTTACCATCTCCCATTGTAACTCCTTTTGTGTCGTGGTAAGTAGGCATATTATTTGGTTCAGAAGTGATGTGATGTGTAGCTCCTGTGTTTAAAACCCATGGATTTGTCGTTGACTGAAGTCCACTAATGAAATTTGCTTTGGCCTCAAGATGATTATGAGATTTGGAACGGTAAACTGAAGCAACATGTCCCTGACGATTACATAACTGGCATTGAACCAACATTATTGTAAGTGTTATTTTGTCGCCATTGTTGTTGATTGTATCTACTGTTGTATCGTCGAGTATTAAGATTGTAATTGTTGGTTCTTGTTGCTACAGCAGCTGATATTGGAGAAGAAAAAGGTTGTACTTGATGTTTAAGAAATATTTCATGATCCAAAAGCTTCTCGCAGAGTTCAGGATATTCAATTGGAATGCTCCAATTGCGGATTGCTGCAGATACTTCACGAAAATCAGAACCAAGTCCATTGAGAATTTTGATAGTAAGTTCAGATTCAGTAATAGGAGAGCCTGCAGTTGCTAGTTCGTCAGCAATTGTGCGGATTTCTTGAAGATATTCAAAAATACTCTTATCATCCTTGGTGATGCGACTAAGTTGATCTCGCAAGCTGTAAATCCTTGTGTGACTTTTTTTGGCATAAGTGGTATGAAGAAAAGTCCAAGCTTTCTCGGCACTAGATGCACTAGCTACCGTGGATGCAATGGTGTTGTCAACGGAGGCCATCATTGCTTGGTGAATGAGGCGGTCTTGTCAAACCCAGAGTCGATATGCTGGATTGATTTCAGTGGTGTTGCAAGGGTAATTGTTTGTTCTGGGCAAGGTGTAGAACCATCAAGATGGCTAGAAAGTTCATGACCTTCAAATAGTAGTGTTAATTGAGTTTTCCATGTAGTGAAGTTGGAACTGCCTTGCAATTTGATAGGTAGTTGTGATGATGTGTTGAACTAGACAATGGTGGTGGTGTTTGTAATGTCTGCGTTGACAATAGTTGGCCAATAAGTGGTAGTCATTTCTAGTGATGATAAAGAGATAGAAGAAATAAACTCTTAAGAGCAGTGGAAGCTCTGATACCATAAAGAGGTTTATAAAATCTGACTTGAATTTCTAAGTGATAGTGCAACTCTTTAAATACAGCAGAATGACTCCTAAATATTAGGAGCAATATTAACAGACTAGATAATCATATGAGCACTAATAACAACAAACTTTGAAAATAAAACAAATGAAAGAAGTGGTCAAATAAGGAACATTAAACTGATATTCAGGAGCTGATATTCAGGCTTTGTTTCTACTGCATGTTCTCCATGTTATGCTTATTAGATTCTTATGCAAAATAGTCAGAATTGTATTCTTGGAAATCCTCCTTAGTTTCTATCATTTTTTGTTTGCATGGTCAGTAACATCTTATTCATGCTTTGGATTAGTCCTTGACAATGAAAAAATCAACTCTTAAAGTTAAATGTTCTGTTCGAGTGGATTTTGATGGTTGAAATTGCTCACGATTTTTCCAACAGATGTTATAAGAGACCTGATATTGTATTGGAAGCTGCCTTGGAGGGAGAGTGTTAACCTTTAGAATTTGCCAAAGAGTTAAGTCATAACGACGCAAAAAGGGTATAAAGACAATGGAATAGAATGATGAGAGTAAAGAACAAACCAAGACTTGTATCCTTTGGTGGAGAATCACAACGAAAGGTGAAAACAGGGGGTCAACGATAGTGTGCAAAAGCATGGAAAGGTCTTCACAGCGATCCAAGGAGAAGAAGACTCGCGAGAATCAACACCTGCAAATGATATGATGTGGACTCGTAGGATTGGACTTTCTAGATAAGGAGAAGGTAGAAGCGCGAATAGTTATTTAGACCGATTATAAGAATTGTAAATAAATAATTGATCCTCCACTTGTAGCACTTTCAGCACGGCAGTTTCACAATGATACGTGGTTTCTAAAGAGTGGAGAAGTTTTAGCTGTTTGAATCATGGGATAATTGTTCTTGAAGGCCTATATATACAGGAAAGCGACAACAGAAGAGACTCTCTCGACACATTACACACTCAACTTCACTTTCCAGTTTTCTATTTTCTTTCCTTAGTGTAGCTTTAGTCTAGTCCTTCACGCTTACTAAAAGTGCCAAAGGGATCACTTGTTATGGCAAGTATGTTATCTTCTGAGGCGTCTTCTGTAAGTGTTTTATTGGGATTATGGACCTTTACATTTAATGCAATTACATTTCTGCAGTTTAACTTTGTCGCATTTTACATTAGTTTACTGCTTTCTGCATCTAGGAGTAGGTAACTTAACTTACTTTCCATGCCTAGAAGTAGAGTAACATAATTTAGCGTTAATTTAGTTTATTCCAATCCACGTAATTCAAAAGTCCTAAGTCCTTAGGCAATACGAACCCACATGCATACATTTTTTTTTCACGTGTGAATTAACCCTTGCGAATCACCCTCGCGAAAATTGGCTTAACAGTTTTGGCGACCACAGTGAGAAACTTGTTTGAAATTCATGTGAAAATATGACTAAACATAGTACTCCCAGTAATGTATTGGCTGGCCATGATAGCCCGACAGATTCTGTTGAACCCAGAGGTCTGGATGAAGAAAGTCCCTCTCCCGGGAACTTGAAATCAAAATCTTCATCCTCGTCGAGTATTCGTGAAAGCAATTTTCATGAATATTATGAAGCGCAGATGGCTGATATTGAGAAAAATGCTGAACTCCAGAAAGAGTTATTAAAGCGTTAATTAGATGAGGTTCAGTCTCAAATCACTAAGTCTTGGTCACATTCCAAAGATTTTTCTCAACAATGGAGGAAATCTTTGGAGAGCAAATTCAAAGAGCACAAAATGAAATATGCAAATCGTTTCAAAGAATGGAAAATAACATTGGTCTTTATACTAAAGATCTAATTAGAGAAATGAATAATGTTCAGACAAAACAAAATCAAAACATCACTAACTTTACACATACAGTACTAGATCAGATGTGCAAAAAAGTACATGATCTACATATTTCTAACCAAAGGAATGGAGACAGGGTTATAAGTGACTTGAACAACCTGGTTCATGAGTTGCATGGTCCCCTGTCCAAACAAATCACTAAAGAACTGGAATTGCTGCTTGACAGTCGAGCAAAGAAAGGAAAATACGTGAGCGAGGATTTTCCCACTCTATCACCAGGGTGGTGATTTCGTCTGCCTAACCTCATAGGATACAAAGCACTGTTGGATATTCCAGTGTGTATAACAATAGAGCCTTTGAACCAAACTGTCTAGTAATTTCCCTAGAGTAAATTCAGTGGAAACAAACCCGCCTTTAGGGCATTCTCTGACTGTGACTACTGCGGGATATGCAAGTTTCTCGAGTAGAAATGTTCACACTAGGTTCAATCCTCAAGGGTATCCATCACCACTTCTATTTACCTTGAAAAGGGGATAAGTTCCCAATCCTGTGTTTCAAGGACCTGCGGTTTCAACTCAGGTCCTTGTGATAGGGAATCAAATTCCCATCCCTCTAAAATATCCTCTAGCGAATCCTGCAAATGTGGCCTATACCAATCCTTTCTTTGGAACTGGCGCGAATGTTCTGGGAGTTTTGGCAAATGAAAATACTAAAACCAAAGGGTTGTCGGGGTGACCCAAGAACAACTAGTTAATATGATTGAGTGAATGTATAGACCACAATTGCATCGCATCAATCAACCAGTGTATAAAAAACCATATCCTGACTATATTGATAGGGATTATCCTTTTCCCAACAGATACAAGGTGCCTGAATTCATGTTGTTTTCTGGTGATGGGAAGATTTTGGTGATCGAGCATGTGGCTCATTTCACTTTTCAATGTGGCAAAGTTTCAGGAAACTCTTGAAACTTAAGCTTTTCCCTAACTCTTTGATTGGGATACCTATTAATTGGTACATCAACCTTTAACCAAACTCTGTGCTCTTATGGTGGGTTATGCAGAGTGTTTTCCAAGGCTAGTTCGCACAAGGGGACCTCGACACATCTGTGGCAGATCTCGCGCGGTTGAAATAAAAACCTGGCAAGTCTGCTGAAGAGTTCTTATATCGCTTTAGGCAAGCGAGGGTTAAGTTCCAAGTCAATCTTCTAGAAAGTGAATTTTTACGATTTGCTCAAGATGGCTTGGATTTTGAACTTAGGAAAAGTTCAAAGGTCTTAAATTCCAAGACCTTTACAAGCTTACTGTGTGTGCATCCCGCTTTGAGAACATTCTCAAAGAAGAGAATGTTCGCACGGCGATGTCCATGGGGAATTATATTCAAGATATCCATCATGTGGTGGATTCATCGAATGAAGACATGGAAGTCGACGTCATAGAGTTTGTAAAATGAAATTCATTTGTGTGCAAATCTTTATAAAGAAAAATACACAAGCTCCTAAAGGATTTAAATCTAAGAAAAACGTAATTACTCGTTTGATCTGGATAGAGCTGATTTACAGTTTGGTTGGCTATTACTAATAAGACAATAGTTTTAAAAGGCGATCACAAATTGCTCTCTTTAGATAAATTGAAGGGCAAGAAATTTTGCAAGTGGTATGCATCTTACACGCACTTGACTAAAAATTGCATAGTGTTTCATAATAGAATTCAAGATTTAGTTGAATCTAACGAAATTACATTCTCTAATTCTAACGAGATAGTGGAAATATATGAAAATCCTTTTCCTAATTCAAAACGTATGCTAATAGAAAATTTTTCTATTTTGCAACCTAACTGTTCTGTCTGTGAAGGGACCATTGTATCCAACGTGGCGTTCAATCGACTGAACCAGATGGGGTTACTTAGATGGCCAGTCTTTTCTAAAGACATTTCCCATTAGTGCAGGTGGCATCTAACTGACCTGCACACTACTTATCACTATGCTCGGTTCAAGAAGTTCTTACGTGAGCACACGTATTATAGCTGGTATGACCTTTCTAATCGTGAGAAGGTAGCCCTCATGTGGAGTCCTCTCGATGTATAGGGTTTTGAAGTGAGGTACCCTTGCCAAAATCCTTTTATCAAAGGGTCCTTGCCACACCAACACTTCAAAAACTACCACGTCCATGAGATCGAGAAGATGCATGCAAAAAAAAGCATGAAGCAGCCCAAGAGCAGGTGGTGTTTACTAGAGAAAACGAGCGGTTAAAGATCGTGTTTGTTCGAGGGAGATCCCTCAAGGTAAAGGCTGAAAAGAAGAGCTTTTTCCAATGCTGCACTTGCTAAAGCTGTTCCAGCATTGTCATGAGGCCTACCCCATATAAGAAGGTTAACCCTTTCACTTCTTATGGACAGAACCACCGCCACTTGAACGATGGGCATTTTCAACCAAATGGAAAGCAAGAAATGATGGTCGCTAAGGCTCAACCAAGAATTGGGAGAGAGCCTAGGCTTGTGAAGGCCAAGCAGCCTGAGGCAGGGGTTTGGAAAACTGCAGAGACCAAGCCAGTTCGGGAGTGTTTGAGTAAGTCTCAAAGATACCGAGCAAATAAGAAAGCGGTCAAGTTCGCTCAAAGGAAAGGGATGCCCATGACTACTCGCAAGTCAAGGTGGATTTGACTTAGGAACAAGGTAAGCTAGCGACGAAGGAGATCGTTAAGGAAGTAAAGAAGGTGGATTCACCACGCTCTCCTTTTCATAACGACAGGAAAGACAAGGAGGAGGTTCACCAATCAAAAGGAAATGAGAAGGAGTTGGTTGCGAAGGAAGAG
Organism: Breynia disticha f. nivosa; assembly: GCA_948193385.1. NCBI lineage: Eukaryota > Viridiplantae > Streptophyta > Magnoliopsida > Malpighiales > Phyllanthaceae > Breynia > Breynia disticha. The sequence goes on from CANYCX010502273.1 coordinate 15,769, forward strand.
GAGGAGTCTTCCTACAATACCAATTTCTCCATTGACAACTTACAAAGTGATCCAATTTGGAGATTTCCCTCCAATATGGATTGCACAGCCCTAGGATGTCATAGTGCTGACTTTGCTTATAACTTACAAGGCAAAGGAAGAGGTGCACAATGATTGCCCAGAAGATGTGGAAGATCATACAACAGCAGCTGTGGAGGTTAACACAACAGTTGTTGCACCGACTGAGAAGGATGCCTCAAAGCTCAAGGTGCAAGGAAGATCCCCAAGTAAGTTCATTAAATTTGAACATATGAATTTAAACAAAATAGGATTTATAGCCTTGCATATTAAAGTTGAAATCAACAATGTTTTGATTGAGCAAATTTTAATAGATGGAGGAGCGACTGTAAGTTTGCTCCTATCTAAAATGTTAAGTGTTATGAACAAGACCGAGCAAGATTTGGTTTTGTTTGACTCTAATGTATTTGGCTATTATGAAAGCTCCATACAAGTCATGGGTATCATCGCACTGATAATTAAGGTGGGTACGAAAACGTCTAACTTGGCTTTTTAAGTTTTGGACATCGCGAATCCATCCTTCAATGCATTATTGGATAGAGATTGAATACACCGTAACGAGTATGTGCCATCAACTTTACATCAAAGGCTTGCATTTTAAAATGGAAATAGTGTTGAGACAGTAAATGCAGATCCTGATGTAAAGTATGCTGAAAATTATTTCCTTGATATTGGGATTTTAGGGGACGAGATGGTACACACTCGTTATAGTGACATACTTTACATGTTGAGTCATGGGTAACACTGTAACAAGTGTGTGCCATCTACTTTACATCAAAGCTTGCATTTTATAATGGAAATAGTGTTGAGTCAAAGGAAGATAGTCGCTCTCAAAGTCAGGATTGAAGCTCAGAAGGTGGTTAGTTTGAAGCAAAATAGGGGTACGAAGACTCCAACATCGTGAAGGGAGAGGAGTCTCTACCATCAGACTCTAAAGATGTCTGGCGACATCAAAGCACTTGCAAGGACTGGTGAGTTCTTAAAACAAAGACTTCTCGTACAAGAGTGCAAGAAGAAAAACCAGGGGTTACAACTTGATGAAGGCTTTAATGTCTTCACACTATGTTATATTGAAGAAGAAGAAGTTTTAAGAGAAGATGGATTCATACCACTAGATTTGTCTCATGCAACTGAAGTAATCCGGCCACAAGTGAAGGATCCTTTGTTAGAATTAAACCTGGGTACACAGGAAGAACCTCGGGTCATATGGATCAGCGGTTTACTAGAAGACTCGTTCAAGAACAACCTAATTAAGTTATTAAGGGAAAATTGAGACTGCTTTGCATAGGATTACCATGAGATGCCAGACTTGGATCGTGAGTTCGTAGAGCACAAGTTGCCCACCAAGCCTGGCTACAAGCCAGTTAAAGAATTGCCTCGCAAAATGATTGGAGAGATCATAGACTTGGTGCAACAAGAAATCTAGAAGCTGTTGAGAGCATGTTTCATTCGCACGTCTAGGTATGTCGAATGGATTTCAAATATTATTCCTGTTAAAAAAATGGTAAAATCTGCATGTGTATTGATTTTCGGGTTCTAAACAAGAGCACACCTAAGGATGAATACTCGATGCCTGTAGTTGATATGTTGATTGATAACACTGATGGGTATCACATCTTCTCTTTTATCGGTGGATATTTAGGGTACAATTAAATCAACATGGCAAAAGAAGACATTTATAAGACTGCCTTTAGATGCCCTGGGTCTTTGGGTACTTTTGAATGGGTGGTTATGCCCTTCGACCTAAAGAATGTAGGTGCGACTTATCAAAGGGAAATGAATTTGATTTTCTATGATATTATAGGACATATCGTGGAAGTATACATTGATGACATTGTGGTTAAATCAATGACGAATGAAAATAACATAAACGATCTCGCTGAATGGACGAGAAAGGGAAATCTTTTAAAGCTGTATGTAGCCGCAACACAAGATTTGATTAGTAGCATGCTCGCGCAGAACCTTGATGGACGAGAAAGGGAAATATTTTATTTAATTATGAGATTGTTAGGTGCAGAGTGTAAATACTCCTACATAGAAAAGCTATGTTTGTCATTGTATTTCGCTTCAATTAAACCGCGCCACTACTTTCTTGTCTATACGATATTTGTCATTGCCCCAACTGACATGCTTAAATTTATTTTATCAAGTCTGTTACTAAACGGGCGAATCAGTAAGTGGAGTCTTTCGCTAATATAATATGATTTAATCTATGTCCCTCAAAAATCTATTAAGGGGCAGACGTTAGCAAATTTTTTGGCTGATCATCCAATGCCCCACGATGAATGTGTTTCAAGGGAAATAACATATTTAGGAATGAATCCATGGCAGTTATATTTTGATGGTTCATGTACCAAGTCCTGCCAACGTATAGGTGTATTTTTAACCATACCTGGGAGGCCCCGGTATATGTTTTGCACAGACTCAGTGAGAGTTGTACTCACAATAATGCTAAGTACGAAGCTTTGGTTATAGGCCTCGCTTTGGCACAAAAATTAGGAGCACTATGCTTAGAAATATTTGGTGATTCAGAGTTAGTGATAAATCAAATAATTGGACAGGCAAGGTGTGTAGATCCAGTTTTGGAAAAGTCTAGAACTGAAGTATTCCAATTATTGAAATACTTAGAGGTTATGTGAATTCCACATGTCCCTCATGTCAAAAAATGTTGTCACCAACGAACTCGCACAATTAGCGACACGTTTTAGAGTTTTATTTGATTTGATTAAGCCTTTGACGGTAATTGAGGGTAGTATAGATCACAAAAATCAAGTCATCAATGTTGTCTCAATCCTCTCCCAAGGAACATATTGGTGAGATGAGATTAAATTTGCATTTTTCAATCCATCAGTAGTTGGGAATAAGTCGATGGTGGTTTTAACAAATTACGCCTTGATTAATGATGAATTGTTTTAGAAAGGCGGAGATGGATTGTTATTGCGATGTGTGAATGTAGATGAAGCCATGAGAATAATGGCAGAATCTCACCATGGATTATGCAGCTTGCAGCAGGATGGAGAAAAAATGTCTTGGTTAATTAGAATATATGGTTTCTTTTGGCCATTTGTGTAGGGATTGCATGGTCATGGAAAAAGGGTGTAAGAAGCATTAAAGACATGGGGTGATTATTTGCATGCCAGCAATAGAACTTCAGTCAATCATAAAACCTTGGCCATTTAGAGGATGGACGATGGATGCGATTGGTGAGATAAATCATTATGAAAGGGAGGGTTCTCATATATCTTGGCTGCGATTGATTACTTTACCAAGTGGGTGGAAGAAGTGCCAATGAAAACTATAACTCAAGGTGGAGTTATTCATTTTATTAAAAAGCACATTATTTTTAGATTTGGGATCCCTCAATCAATAACAGTTGATTAAGCGACAGTCTTTAATGGAGAAGAAATGAAAAACTTCACGAGTGAGTTCGTATTTGATATAGTTAACTCGATGCCTTACTATGCCTAAGAAAATTGTCAAGCTGAATCAACAAACAAGATAATTAAAAGGAATATCCAAAAGTTGATTCAAGGAAATTTGAAGGATTATCAAGAATTATTGCAACAAATGCTATGGGCTCATCAATTCAGTTTAAAGGATAGTATGCGTGCAAGTCCATATTATCTGGTGTATGGACATGATGTAGTGCTACCCTTTGAGATAGTTGCTAAGTCATTGCGTGTGGCTAAACAAAACAATTTCATAAATTTACATTATAATGACTCCATGATGACCAAGTTAGAAACATTAGATGATTTTCGTTTAAGGGCTTTAAACTTGTTGAATGTGCAAAAAGGAAAAGTGGCGAAGACTTATAATCAGCATGTGAAAACTATAAGTTTCCAAGTTAAGGACTTAGTATGGAAGATCATTTTTTCCTTTGGGTAAAAAGGATTAATCGCTAAGAAAATGGTCACTTAATTGGGAAGGTCCATTCAGGGTTAAATTTATTTATTCGGTTAATGCTTACTTATTAGAATCGCTTGAGGGAATTCCTCATAATAGAGGGATAAATGAAGATTCTTAAAAAAGTGTGTTCCCTCAATTTGAAAAGCAAATAAAGTAGTGTTACAGTATAAGTTTCCTGAGATATGGGAGATGTTCGAACAATCGAATGTTGATGATTAGCGATTAACATTGGTGAATAAGACAGCGAAGCCAAAGTTCATTCATTAAAATTTGTGAAAAATAATATAATTTAAATATTATGCAAATTGAATTAAATTAGAAGTAATTTAAAAATAACAAGTGATTGAATTATAAAATGCACATATGAGCACGGTTGAGAATGAATGGCACGAAGACGAGCACAAGCCGTGTTTGGCTTAGTTGGTCATGCCATGAGGGAAGAAAGAAGCATGAATTATGCTTGGAATTGGTTAGGTCGTGCCATGGTGGTAGAGCAAAACACGAGCCGTGCTTGCTTAAATTAGGTCGTGCCAAGAATTAGTGGCACAATTTGATGGCACGATCCATGCCATGGTCGTGCCAAGTTGAATCATAAAGCAGTGCTCGATTTTAAAACTTCCTTTCTTACAGAGACATATGGGAAACTTGCACAAACTAAGAAACTAACCATAGAAACCCTAGAAGATACTTTGGAGACCGAATTGTAACAAATGATGATGAATTTTGATGGAAAAACAACTGGAGGTAAGGTAATTTCTTATTTTTCTCTGTGTTGGAATAGATATTGTTGTTGTTGTATAAGTAAAGGAAGGGTTATGATTTTTGATTTTGAGAGGGAATAAGAGAAATTTTATGTGGAATTATTGACCCTAGTTGGATTGGAAGTGTTCGTAACCATGTATTTAATCATAAAACATTATGAGAGTTAGGGTTTTATGGTGATGTCAGAGAGGAACTTGTTAGGTCTTACATTAGAAGAGATTTGTGTTTGAAATTCATATGTATTGAATAAAATATGTATGGAACCTACGTATTTGGACCTTAAACTCGAAGTCTGGATCGACTTTAGTTCCACGCCGACTCTACGGGAGTTGAGGTCAGTGTTCCCCACTTACTACATGGTATTTTCGATATGTCTAAATAGAATTAATTGATATAATGGCTATGATTTACTATAGAGGAGTCTTAATGAATCTAAGATGTAGTATGCAATATGATAGCATGAGTATGCTTTGGTTCTTATGACTTAAGCTTGAATAATGCTTATATTATGTGGTTATGAATATAATGCATAAGTATGCATTAATATGAAATAATAAATGATATATGCTATGCGTGTATGAAAGATGAGAAAAGTATGTATTGCCTTGGTTGTGAGAATGTTTTATCATTCCATTGATAAAGGTTTTATTTAGTGAACTAGTGATAATGCTCATATGGATTATGTTCTTACGAATATTAGTAGCTTGATATGATTCTTTCTTGAGTGGATTGATATGAGCATGTATTTGATTGTTATTGGCATGATGATTATACTTGCCTTAATGTTCATATTGCTTATATTTGAACTTTACTTGATTAGTTTGATATGCTTAATTGGTTATATGCCTTACTGATATATGGTTGATATTTGCCTAATTATTGAAAAGCATATGATTACTTGTTGATTTATATAAGAATGGATTTTCTTTGCTGAGCATACATTTATATGAGATTAAGATTATGGCCATATGAATGAATTGATTCATTTGTGTTGCATTTATTGTGTGACACTGGGCCGATATCCTAGGCTAGGCCTGAGGATGATTTCGAGCTTGGCTCGATGCCGAACTAGGTTCAATGCTAGTCTGGGACCGATGATTTCTAGATGGACTTTCGATACCAGTCTGGGACTGAGGAAAAAGAAAAAGAAAAGAAAATGAGAAAGAAAGACCCCAAGGCAATTTGCATGTGATTGCATTGACATTCATATGTACTTAATTCACATTCATAATTAACATGATTGATTAATGCTTTGTGATTTATTAATACTGATGTTATGGAAAATAAGATCTGTGTTTATGGAATAATGTATGTGTTGAATATGTTTTGGTTCTTATGCTTATGCTTATTATGCATATGATGAAAACAAGTGTGTTATATGTGTTTTGAATATGAAGACACTGTACATATGGTAAATGAAAGATGTTGGCTATGCCTGAATGAAATTTGGACTTGTTTGCTGTAAAATGAAATTGAAACAAAACATAAGATACAAAACACAAGTTCAGCACGCCCTCGTGCTGGAGATCAATTTTTATAGCATGTCTCCTGCTTGTGTGAAATCTTGAAACTTGTGAGGAGCACGACCTCGTGCTCAACAGAGCATGAACCGTGTCAACTGGACAATATAGATTGAGCATAGCTCGTGTTCAATATGGCATGACATGCCAACTAGGAATTCAGGGATGAGCATGACCCTGTTTCATCGAGCATGATCTGTACTGACTGTAGATTTCCCTGCACTTTATTTAAACAATAAATTTCATAACACTTACTGAGTATTTAAATATACTCACCCCTTTGATTTTTTATGTAACGTCCTAAAAATTATGATAAATTAACAGATTTAATTAAGTATATAGAAAATGTACATAAATTTTTCGCGAATTAATTTAAATAAATAATTAGTGAAGGGTTGAGACTAAGTGGAAAATAGACATTTGGAGTTGTTAAGGTTATCGGGAAAGAGAAACACCAATAGACGGTAAAACTATAGTGTTCGGGGGCAAAACTGTCCAAACCAAAACCTTATATATCTCTTTTGATCCTCTCTCTCTCTCTACACCTCATCTACATCATCTCTCTCTTCCTTACTTTCGTTCTAAAGCCGAGAAACCCTAGAAAACGTTTTCTTAGGGGAAATCCTACCGTTTGGGCATCGTGAGATCGATCGAGGACTGAAGTTTGGTAAGAATTTCTCACATGATTTAGTAAATCCCGTTTTTAGAACCTAACCATAGTTTTCGGCCTTGAATTTCTTTCGTTTAAGCTCCAATTTGAGAAAATGATGGCTCGTTGGAAAGCTTAACATGTGTACTACCCGTTGGTAATCATTTTTTGTGTTTAAATGTGTTTTAGGTAGCTGAAATTGAAGTTTGAACGTTGTCGGTGAATAGTAACGGGATTGGGTTTCTTAACCCTAGGCTTATTTCTGAGTTCTGTTGTTTAGGTAAGAATCTTCGGGCCCTACTGAGGTTATTTGGACCGTCAATTGAATTAGGTAGTAATTGATGAGAGGGAATGGAATATGGATAGGAGAATTGTGTAGGGTTTTAGAAGGAAGAGTGTAGGAAATTGAAGTTAATGAAGGTGTGCATGGTAAAAATTATAAAACATACTTAAATGAAACTATTAGAAACATTAATGGTGGTTGGTGAAGGAAAGAGAAAAGAAATTAATTTAAGGTAGTTAGGAGTCATTAATGAGAGAAAGAGGGAAGATAGATAAATGAGAACATCTCATCACATAACATAAGAATATTGTTAATTTATCATCTTGTATCGGCTCGTGCATAAATGATTAATGTAAATTTATGAATTGTGTAATAGGAGGTCAAAATTCTGGAGAGGGAGGTTCCTGTCCAGAGCGTTAGGGTTACTTTCCAGGTAAGCAACATGAATGCAATATTCTTTGGTTGTGTACTTTGTGATGTGGAATGTTGAATTGATTGTGGATAATTTGATTGATATGTCATATGATGAGTGTGTATGTTTTTGTCTGACTATTGTGGAAAGTGCATACTGTATTGTTAATGGTCATTTTGGAAAATGATGGATGATGAGATACCTAATGTGATGATTAGGTTTAGAGTTTGGGTAACTTGTGTGGATTTAGTGTGTGTTACTATGTGAATTGTCATTGGTGAAAGAATGAGTGTGTTTACAGGTTAAATGGTTATATGACTAGTTCGGTATTCATGTTGGAGATGGTATGATTTGGAAATGATCTTGATGCATATGATGTTCATGAGAGCATTACCTTGACATTCAAGTTCATGCATGTGAGCATTTAGTGGAAAGTGTGAATCTAAATGATAGCTCTTAGTGAGAAATAGATTTGAGGGAGTGGTTATGACTCTTGGGAGCATAAATTGCGGTAATATATAAAACATACGTTACCGCGGCACAGTGGAAAACTCGTTTCACATTTTAGTGTTCGAGTGTGCCAGGCCAAGTAAGTGCGTAAAAATCTATGGTCCATAGTAATTATAACCACATACTCCCGCCCGACGAGACCCGTTTGCAAACGTCAAAAGAAAAGGCCAAGTAAGGGTGTAATTGGAAATTATAGTCTAAAATCATGAGAGTTGCATAGAAAATGCATTAGAGGTCATACATTTGCAATCAATGAATTGAATATGTTGTGACTGCATGGCTGAATGCCATGTTTGGCATATTGAGGAATGATTTGTTATGCTTGGACAATATGGTATGACTATATTTGTGCATATGAACGTTTCCATGTTTCCATGTGATTGATTGCTAAGTAATGGTGTCTAGAGAAGGTTTCATGGATGGTATGTTGTGAAAAGATGAACTTATTGTAGTGTGAAATTTGAGTTTGAATAGGTCATGTTTTTCTGGAAATTGTATGAGTGAGTGTGATTACATGAGATTGAATGAGTGTAGGTTGATGTGCGTGAAAACTGATGATGTTATGTTGGTTGAAAGTGTAAAGGGAATGAAATTTGGTATTGTGATATGTTAGAATTGGTATGGTATGTTTTGTTGAATTGTTAGGCAGGAAAACAGCGATCCACGCGGGGTGGCAGCTGAGTACGCGCGGTCGTTGTGATCATGCATACTTCAGCAACGACCACGCGTTTATTTGTACCTCGACTACGCGTGATGTCAGCGACAACGCATAATCGGCCACCACCTCGCCTAGTTCAGGCTGATCACGTGTGGATTGCTGAGTTCCTGATTTTTGGAAATGGTTATGTATGGTTTTTTATTGAATGGGATACCATTTAAATTTTTGCTTGCCATGTGATAGTCTGATGATGTGAAATTGTTTATAATGTGGTGTTTTCGTGATGAAATCATATATTTTCATTTTCTTGAAAATGGAATGTTGTCCATTTGGTCAGTGTTGCTTGCTGAGTCTCGCGACTCACTGCGTTTTATGCCTGCCGTGTGGGCAGGAATTTGAGGAAAATCCATTTTTCTACGAGAAGGATTAGGGCTGCTTGTTTCTGACTCAGACTGCAGAGTTCGAGGAGCCAAGGTGGGCTGTGTACGAAGACTTGTGTATTTTAAAATAGTGCATGTACTTTTGCGTATGGTTATAAGCGAAATGGGATCTCATCGATTTCTTTTCTCCTGCAACCAAAACATTTGTTTTGCACCTTGGTATATTTTGCAAACTGTCATTCTCAAAACATTGTAAGATATATTTTCTTAATGAATGTATTTATCTTTCCATTTTATAAATTTGCGTCTATTTTATTATATTTAAACAATATGATGTCCGAGTTTGATTATCATCTTACAAGAACAAGATATTAAAGTATGATGGTGATTGAATTCGGGTGTCACAGTTTACATGTCGTGCAGGTATAGAAGGATTTTCACGAGGAGGACTCGAGCACAGATTTAATAAACGTGGATCGTTTTGTAAATAAGATTTCAAATGATTTCATTAGTTTGAACTTTGTATTGTACTGGCATTTGAATATACTTTTATACTAGATAAGTTGTTGATTTTTCAACTATAAACATATACTATCCATGTTTTTAAAAATATTCAGAAATAAATGATTTTAATTTTGAGTCCCACATTGGGTGAGTACACAAATTACACATGGCCTGAAGATTTTTCACACAATTCTAATATGCCCTCTAAGGCACACTAGTGTAGAAGCTAACATTGTGAAGAGACGCCAAATGTTCAGCATGTTTAGCTTCTTCGTCTTCTCGCTCGAGAGTGTGAAGTTCCTCCTCTACACGTAGTACCTCTTGCTCGACCTCCATGAGTTGTTGCCTTAGAGAAATGACCTTCTTCTCTGCCAATGTGAGTCTTCATTGGCATTCCTCTTTCCTATCTTATTTGGAAATTCACGCAAGGACAGCGTGAGCTTGAAGTTCATCAGGGAACTCTGTACAGAGTTCCTATCCATAAGTCAGATCCGCTCGCTGCCAGCAATCGCTCAAGAGATTCAACTGTAGGAGCATGTTGTAGGGAATCTCAGCCTGAAGCTTCAAGTTTGAGATAAAACGCCAAGTAATTTGATCTATGAAATGCGTCATGAAGTGTTTGACGTCGGTCTTAAAGCTCAGCATTTCTTTGACTCCAGCAGCGAAGGCAGTTGTTAGCGATGAGGAAAGTGTTGGAAAAGGGCCTCGCGAGGCGGTAGAAGGGAGAGGAATAGAAGCTGTAAAAGAGCCCAAGTTATGTAATATCAAGAAAAACAAATTATGAATGGACTCAAGGAAAAGTTTAAAGATACCTCGACCAGGAGAGATAACGTAACCTTCTCGAGAGGGTTCGTCCTAAGCTAACTTCAAGCCTCCCTGTAGGAGTTGAATAGCCTGTGACAGGTGGACCACAAACTGGTACTGTTGGTGCAGAAGTTAGAGCCAGCGTTGCCTCAGGTATCACTGGAGAGGAGGGAACTTCGATAGAAGGAAGAGGGGGAGATGAAACAGTTGTTGGCATGATTGCTGACAACAAATATAAGATGATGGTTGTAGGCGAAGGAGAAGGATAAGCGTCGATCGTGATCAGAGTAGTTGGAGTCTTGATTGAGGGAGAAAGTCATTCAAGCTAGTCTCGAAGAGAGACGTAGCTATTTGAATCGCCTCACAAAAGATGGACTCTGGTTAGTTCTGGTCTAGCTCATCTATTAAAGAAAGGAAAAGTTAGGAAAGGAAAATGTTAGAATTAAGTAGAATTATGATGTGAAATATGAACCTTGAGCGGCATTGGAGGTGATATAATCTTGGGCATCTGCAGTGTAACACCCTGAGAATTGTTAGAATTAATATGAATGGAAAATAGGATTAAAATAGAATCAATCAGAAAGAAACGGGCTAAAATGCTAAAAATAGCAGATGAGAACAGGTGTGGCACGACCTATTGGAAAATAATCAGCACGATCATTTGCATGAACAGTGATAAACTCGTGCCAGAAACGTGGCACATGACCTCGAGCACGACCCTTGCTGAGGGGGTGTCAGTTGGAAATTTAAAACAAAACACCAATTGATACTATTTTATTGACAAATAGAGCAAACAGCTGGGAAGTTACAAGAAACACGTAGAGAAACCCTAGAATATAAGGAAGTGAGTAAGAGCAAAGAGAAATAGAATTATTTGTTAGAAATTCGAGCTAAACACATTAAGGTAAGTTTGTGAACTTAGTTTTGAGTAAAATTTTGCATTAAGGTTAGAGTATTTTCAAAAATGGATGGAGTTGATGGTCAAATGATGCTGGTTAATTTAAATAGAATGATTGGAAGACATAAGGATGATTTATAATGTTTAATTCATGAATAGAATGAAAATATAAGATTTTGATGTATTGGATTTAAGAGAGGAACAAAGGAGTTTGATTTATTTTAGGATGGAACTGGGATTTATTGATGTGGGATGAATTAATTACAACCTTGTATGGTATTTGTCTTATAGGAAGTGATTTGTAAACTTTAGATCAGAGTTGAGCCACGAGCCTGACTTCACAAATTTTTGAGGTAGGTGTCGTTTACACTTACCATTGTATGTCTTGCATCTGTATGGTTAATCATACATGATTAATGTGCAATTGTGGTTGAAATGATAGTTCAAATGTGTCTAAAAAGGACTTGTTGGATCTTTATTGTTATGGTTGTGCTTATATGTGTTTTTGAGCTTATGTGTTATTGTTCTAATGATATATAATTACTTGTGTAAGCATGACCTATTGAATTTCTATCTTGGATATGAAAGGAATGTATGATGGCATGATTGTGATTTTGGATGATGAGCTATATTGGCTTATGCTTTTGATGATGAGCTATGTTTATGTTCTTATGAGAATGGAAATTGTTATGCATGAGTATGCCCTTGATATTGAGACTATGTGGAATGATATGATCATGTACATGATTAATGATTGGCCATAATGAATTCATTTTATTCATGTTTTGATAAGCATTGTGTGACACGTGGATAAGATTGATTCCGAGCGAGATTTGATGCTGGGCTAGGCCTAAGGTATTTTCGAGCGAGAGCTCGATGCCGGCTGGGCCGAGGATATTTCGAGCAATAGCTCAATGACGAATTGGATCCGAGGAAAAGGAAATGAAAAGAAAAGAAAACCCCAGGGCGTATCGCATGTGATTTTCATTGACATTTCATTTGCACTTCATATTGCATTCATACATAATTGAGTAATCTTGTTTGAATGTTAAGTTATGATTGTTACTACTGTAATGTCCGATGATTGATTTGGATGTTATGATGTATGTGGGTGCTTGTGTTTAATGGTTAAGGCACGTGTGATATGGCTATATAAGCAAGCATGTTTGGTGATGATGTGCTAAAATGGAATGTTATTACTGTGTTAAAAGTATTAGGAATGCAATGGTTAAAGTAAAACCTTTCTGAATATGTTTACTGCGTTTTTTACCATAAAAGTGTATCAAAGTTGTGCAAAACTGTAGGTCAGCACACCCATCGTGCCAACCAACACGATCTCATGTTGTGCCCATTTTGAAACCACGAGCTCGTGCCAAAACCTATTCTTCAGTGATGATGAGAACGACCCCTATTTTCATGTGGCATGACCGTGCTACTTGGAAAATTTTTGAACAGAACATAAAACAGAATTTTAAGAACAGATTTGAATAGAGATTAAATAGGGGTGACTACCTTATTGCATAATGTTCTTAAATCATAAAAATAAATGATTACTTATGCATTAAGTACTTTGGTAAGTGTATAAAAGCACTTACTAAGTAATTAAAATTACTCACGTGTGTGTGTACTGTGTTGTTGTGCAAATCGTTGAGATAGCTGCTGGACTCAGATTTTGCGGTTGGTAATGAACAGTGCAATAGGAGCATCGAGGTTTTGGCTCCTAGTATTTGGAGACTTTATACATTTTGTATTTTGCCCTTTGTACATACTGATAGTTGATTTCCATGCATTCGGTTTTACACTAGCTTCCGCATATTATCTTTTATTTGTACATAACATGGGCTGAAGTTTTAAATGAATGCATATATTTCATCTTCATATTTGTTTGGTTTATGAATATTACCATTTTAGGAAAACAAATCTAGTTGCTAAAATTATAAATTATTTAAAAATGAGGTTTGCAAAATTGGGTACGATATGCAGCTTCACCAAGATGAGTTTTTGCCGCATCACCTCATCTTCGATGAGAACCTCTACCATCTCAGCCTCGAGTTCTTCTCCAGGTGTTTCCTCTGCGACAAAGGCAGCCTCAGCATGGACAGTGCAAGCGACCATCTCGCTCTCACTGGTGACCAGTGTCTAGCAAGCGCACTAGGCCGGTGTAGTTTTACCATGGAAGTATGACTCCCGGGATCAAATCTCTCGAGGAACATCGTATTCAAAATGATTCGGTGCTAGTAAGAAAATAAAGGAAAGCAATAAACATGAATTGAAATTTGGGATTTTTGATTTGAACAAGGAAATGTAAAAACAAGCACTAAAATAAAGACTCAACAATGGACTAAAAATGTGAGTTTTCCTAGATTTCAATAGAGAATACACTTGGTTACTTAATGACTCGAGGTTAATGACGGTGTTCTCGCGTTATCCTCAATTAAGAGTTCCTTTCGGACTGCTCAAAATTGCGTCCTTAAGTATAGCAAGTGTTCTACTTTCGTGATACACTAAACAAGGCGAGGCACTAGTCACTTAGGCATTTCATCGAACACATCAAGTTCATTTAGTATATTTCTATCCAAACAATCCCTAACTCTATTTAATTAGCCTTCCTAAACCTAGGCTTTTATAACTCCGGATTAGGATTAATAGCAATGAATAATTAACAAGCAAATGCAATTAATTTTTCCTAAAGTGCAACCGATTAATTGATATATATGAATATCTAATCCTAGATTGTCAATACTAGGTATTTTTTTACATAGATTCAATTAATGATTTAGCCCTCCCTGAACCTTGGCTTTTGCAATTCTGGCATAGGGCCGCTAACAACAATCAACCATAATTGCCCATTAAGTCATTCATTCATTAAGCATAATTAAATAGACATTCATTCATCAAAAGATAAATCATTCAAACATAAAACCTCAATGTATCATATAAGAAAACCAATCATAATCATCTATTTACATCCAAGAAAAAACCCAAAACAAACACTAGCCTAACATGCTAGGTAAAAGATTAACAAAAGAGAAATAAAGAGGAAAACAAAGAAGGAAGAAAGAAACCCTTAGTTCCAAGATCTTGCTCTCACATCAAGGGTGGCCAAAAGAACCCTAAAATGACAACACTAATCCTATTTATAAGCCTCCATTTAGCCCCTTGTGAAGTGTCAAGAATGCCCCCACTTAAACCATTCATTTTAAGGACAATTTGGACCATTTTTATGCTAGCAACAGGGTCAAGTTCGTGACTCAAACGAGTCACATTCATGACACATGTTCTGCCCATTATTGCTCCAACTTTGAGCCTTCAGAATGTGAGTCACGTTCATGACTCCTATTCTGCCCATTTTTTCTGCAAATTCAGGTGTCACGTTTGAGCCATTTCATGCCTCCATTTGTGGTTCAATTGGTCACGAACCTGACCCATATTTTGACACCATTTTCCTCAATCTATGAATTTCTACTAGTCCAATTTTTAGCCCTTAATTTGTGGTATTCAAGTCACCACGTTCGTGACACCAAAGAGTGCCCAAAATCCTCAAAATGTGTCCAGTTTGAGTCTACTTGAGTCCAGCATTCGTGGTTGCCATTTAGTCACGAACATGACTTGATTTTTGGCCATCTTTTCAGCTACTATTTTCCACATTTTCATGAGTCTTTGCTTCCTCCTTCTTTCTTCCAAATGATGGCCCCAAGTCCCTCGTATTTTCGACATAATCTTGGCTTGCTAACTCATCCTATGCAAACACCAATTCACCTTTAAGTGCATCTTGATTTTGTTGCTTGTAGGGCCATAATTTTTATGTCCATTTTGGCGATTGTCTTCGGTTCCAAACCAAGCTCAAAGACTCATGAATTTACGATACAAAATG
>CANYCX010502782.1:0-28455 GCA_948193385.1 Breynia disticha f. nivosa
ACTCATTCCACAAAGCCGAAGACGGTCCTTCTTCATGCAACTGACCCGGGATTGGCTCTACACTAACCTGACAGCAGATAGCGACTGGGATGGTAACTTTAGTTGGAAATTGGTGTTTTGGCTCGCTACTTGGAAGCTCTGGTCATTTCGTAACAAGACCCTCTTTACTAATAAAATGGTTAGAAAACCCACAAGGGGGATGATTTACTCACTGGCCGATAATTACACACGAGCAAGTGCAATACTGAACACAGGGAAGCCATGTACAGAGAGGGGACGTGACAACAACAAGGCATGGATGCCACCACCGGAAGGGACGATTAAAGTCAATGTGGACGTTGCAGTGAACTTTCAATTTAAGACTGCTTCAATAGGAGGATTGGTTAGGGATCATTCAGGTTTTTGTCTGGATGTCTTCCATACAGACATCAACTTCTGCTCACCCCTTATGGCAGAAATTAGAGCGATCAATCGTGGCATCAAATGGATCCAGTCTAAGAACTTAACCACAACTCTTTTCGAATCCGACAGTGCCATTGCAGTGAACATAATCAAGCACCCAAGTTCATGGAATGGTTGTCATAAGGACCTCATTTTAGAAACCTCGTAGATCCTCCATCAGAATCCAAGCTATACTTTAAATCACATTTTTCGTGAGGCTAATGAAGGAGCGCACTGGCTGGCTAAGCAGGGTAATCTCCCAACATGCAGATCGCAGGATATTCATTTAATGCCTTCTTTATTAAAGATTTTGTATCAAGACTTGATGGACATGAGTTGTCCAAATGTAACTGTTGGTTTTACTGATAATGCAATACACTACCCTCCATCCTTTTCTGAGGCCAGCCTAGCTGGGTTGAGAAATGAAGGTGCCACTAGAATGCGGATTCAACCTAGTTGATTCAGAAAAATAGTGGGTTGGTCATTTTCCAAAAAAAAAAAAGAATCAACTTAACCGAAAAAACGGATCAAATTAAATCGACATTAAAACTGATATCAAATGGATGTATGTAGATATGAAAATTTAAAAATCAAATCAATCAGTTCAGTTTTTCAATTTATGTTAATTAAAAATCAAATTAATCTGAATGGAATTGAAATTTTATATATGATATTTTATAATAACTATGGTTCGTTTTATCTATATAATTATATATATATATATATTAAACTCAACCAAAAGTTAACTTATATGCGAATATATGTAAATTTACAATAATTATGATATGTTAGATTTAATAAATATAAAATTTAAATTAATTATTTTATTAAATTCATAATCAAATCGGTTAAACCGAAGTAAACTGAACAGATCAGATGCTTAATCAAATCAAATGATTTATCTAAAAAAATTTTTAAGTATAAATTTTATAAAAGAAAAATCGAAGAGATCGGTTCGAATTCGATTATGAAAAAATCGACCCGCACCCAACAATTCGAGGACTAGTTTTGCTTTCTCATCACACAGTATTCCCATCACTTCAAAGTTCAAACTTTCTTCCACTCTCATTTCCTCGCCAACCAAACAGAAGCATTCTCTCACCACTTCACTTCAAATGGCAGAACAAACCAATCCCACGACACTTGAAACCACACAATCAAACCATAAACATCACAGAACCGAAACAACCGAATCAAACCCCAACAAGAAGCCAAAAACCCAACATTACAGTTTCGAAATCGATGCTGACGTGGCCGAAGATAAGGGCTCGAGGCATACAATGGAGGACGCTTGGGTTTTGCTGCCCGATGCTAGTTTGGACTTCGATTTCAAATTCAGGTTTTTAAATTAATCTTTTTTTTTAATTTTAGGGTTTGATAAAGTGACCGTGGTGGTGACAAGAATTGGGTGACAGGTGTTCGCATTTTGCAGTGTATGACGGGCACGGAGGACGGTTGGCAGCAGCTTATGCACAGAAGAATCTGCACCGGAACGTTTTAACCGCTGGCTTACCACGTGAGTTGGTAATTTTGTTGATCAATTTTTTTTCCATTCGGTTCGGTTCGGTTTATTGGTTTTGATTTGATTGTTTTTACATGTTCTGCTGTCATAGTTGGATGTCAAAGCTACTAAGAAAGCTATTCTTGAAGGTACCATGTTGATGAATGCGTTTTCTTCTGGGGTTTTGTGATTTTGAATCGAGTTTTTAGTTTATTTGTGTTATGTTGATGGTGTTTGTGAATCAGGCTTTCGGAAAACGGACGGATGTCTTCTTCAAGAAAGTGTTTCAGGTAAATATGAGTACACATTTTTTGTATGTGTTTGCATGGTGATTGTTTTGGTGAGTAGAAGTTTGATTATGTGAGTGGGTTTTGGGCTGTTAATAGGGGGATGGCAGGATGGTGCAACGGCTGTATGTGTCTGGGTGTTGGGACAAACAGTAAGCTGTGTAGTTTTGTTGTGTTTTTGTTTGAATTGCGATGACTGTATGTTGAATTTTCTTGCCAAGTTCCTGCTCTTTTCCTACAAATGATGTCATGACATGGCTATGTTGTAGCATAGGTGAAATGGAATATTGATTAGTTCTGCTTTTTTTTTTTCAGTAACTAATTCAGTGTCTTTTTCCCCACAATAAGGTCTCCTTTGTTGGTTTTGGTTGCCTTTTCTGGATCCTTACTAGAATGGTATTTCCTAGAATGGTATTTCATCTGTTGAAAATTTGTTTTAGGTTTTCATTGCCAATATAGGAGATGCAAAAGCTGTGTTAGCCAGATCACCTTCCAATGATGGTTTGCAGAATGATTTGAATGGTGTAGGTCAACTGAAGCATATTGTTTTAACAAGAGAACATAAAGGCATATATCCACAGGAGCGTGCTCGCATTCAAAAGGTAGCACAGTGAGGAGACTCAACAATTTAGAGAGTTATATATGGATTTGTTCATTTTCCATAAACGTGAACCAAAGATGTGAACACAATTCTTACATCTATGCATTGATGTTTAGTGAAATTTTCATGATAATCCCAAATATTGTGCAACACATCTATGTGCCTGACTATCATGTGAAATTAGGATTGCTATTTATCTTTAGCATTGGCAAAATCTAAACATGATAGGATATTTTGATGAATTGCTTACCTTGCAAATGTATACTTTTAATTTGTTGTGCTTATATTTGTGATATATATTGTTCTTTGATGTATATTTTGGTAAAAATGAAAAAGAAAGAGATAATACATATATTCCCTTGCTTATGTTTTGATAAATGTGTTGTTCATTTGCTGATTGTTGGAGCAATTTACCCATGTTTTTAGGCAGGTGGCAGTGTAGGTTCAAATGGACGATTGCAGGGCCGCCTTGAGGTTTCCAGGGCATTTGGTGATCGTCAATTCAAGAAGGTTCATACTTCTATCAATAAAAGAAAATTTTGGTGCAACTGCAATGTAGCTACCTAAATTTGTTATGGTGAATAAGTCAGTGACTGCAGATTTGGAAAGTTCCAGTTTGTGACTTTGTTGTTTTCCCATGGTTGCAATTGCATTTATTGACAAAGGGAAAATGAAAATTTAGGAAAACTCGGCAATGAAGAAAGTATATGAAGAAAGAATGGTTAATGCACTGTATAGTTTACTCAAAGCTAATAAAGTTTTTAATCTTGTGAAAATTGTTTGTTCCGGGATATGGAACTTTGCTGTTGGAAACTGAGGTGAACTTGCATTAAGCACAAAGAGCACCGTGATTTTTTGTATTATACCTGATTTCCTTATTTTCTTTTGTATCAAAAAAGTCTTCTCTATCTATAGGGTGGAGGCTTGTTACCTTTCCTTGTATTTTATGTGAACATTGTTAGATGTTTTTATTATGAAGGTTTTTCTTCCTTTGTTTTTGTCATTTGACATTTTTGTTTGTGCTCCATGATCGTGCATGTTATTGTCAATAGTTATCTTGTGCAACTTAGAATTTGATGAATCCATTTTCACATTACAATGTTGTCTTATCTTAGAAGCGTGTGGATTTCAGGTAGGTGTTGTTGCAACCCCAGATATTCAGTCGTTTGAAGTAACTGAAAGAGAGCATTTTATCATTCTGGGTTGTGATGGCCTATGGGGGGTATGTCATTCATTTTATATTGGGCTTGTTTGGGTTGTCTGATCTTCTTTATATGCTATTCTTGCACATATTTGTACCAACCTTTCTAACATTTTCAGGTATTTGGAGCAAGTGATGCTGTAGAATTTGTTCACAAACTGTTGAAGGTAAAGTACGCTGGTCTCAGTGAAGCTTCAATGTGTGTTGGTTTAGTGACCTTGTTGCATTTTTTGGCTCGAAGTGAATGCTACTATTTCCATATGCATATGGGTTTTCACTTTACAAATACGTGCTGATTTATCTATTATGCAAGATATATTAAGAAGTATAGTGTCTTAGGAACTTTATTGTTCCTGGATAAATTACTCTGCTCACTGTTCTATGCGATGTTGCCATTCTGCTATGAAACTCAAACATTTTTTTATAAAAGTTATTGATAGCATGCCTAAAATTGTTTCCTGTTTGTGTAATTCTTCTCTGTGATTACTTGGAAAGCTTAGTCCTTCATCCTTCTGCAGGAAGGTTTAACTGCAGCAGCTGTGAGCCGCCATCTTGTTAGGGAAGCAGTTCTCGAACGCCGATGCAAAGATAATTGCACTGCCATTGTCATTGTCTTCAAGCACAAATGACACCAACGGGCCGGAGATTCTATGTTGTACAAACTGTTTTGATTTCCTCAGATTGAACTTACTGTTATATGTTTGTGCAGAACTTGAAATTAAATGATCAAGTGAAAAAAAAATGTGTTTTTGAGTCATTCTAATGGCAGAATAGCTATAATAATTCTGTGGGTGTTGATCTGTTGCGAATGATTGGTTAAAGCCACGCAGGCCGGATGATAGCATTTCTTTTACTACTCCTTCCGTCCCAAAACGATTGTTATTTTTTTATTGATACGGGACGATTATAACACTAAATTCAAATTGGTTCTCCGTCAAATGCTTCGAGACTCTGGTCGTGGAACAAGTTTGGTGGCCGGAAGCTGTAAATTTTGAGAGGGTAACACGATTTGTGAGTAACGCAAAATGAACAAAATCAATTTTTCTGTTGTTTGTGCTGTAAATAATCACATTTAATAAAAAACAACACGAACGATTATGACACGAATAATACGAATTGACAACTATGTCTAAAATACAACCATCTTTAGTAAAAGTCGAGAAGAAACAGACAGTGACTCAAAAATTTCTTGTGTATAAATGTACAGAAGAAACTCCATATTGTCTTATTTTCAATTAGTTTTTATTTATTTATTTAGAATGTAGCTGAAACAAATGTGCATTCTCTGTAAACCTGACTGATACTCGAGTCTTCAGAGCGACAAGATTATTAGTTCTAATAATTGGATACTGATATAAGCCATGTTGCTCTAATAATTGCATATTCCTTTTTAGAGGAATCTCATTTCTTATAATTTTCCTCTAAATCATCAACTTTGTGTTCCTACATCCATATATTTTCTTTAACATTTCCTAATTTCAGCAATTGTCTACCAAACATTGCCCTCCAACTTCACTTGAAGGTCTTCCAACCACAATCAAGAAAAATAACTAGTTAAGGAGACAAAAGTGGTAATTTTGCATTAAAAAAGTAATCTAAATTCAGTCACTAATTATTTGATTTCTTCAATATGTTGAGCAAGAAACTTGGTGACAAAATCATTACTTGCATGTTCTCTCAACATTAATTATTAATATCAATTTAAATTATGTCCAACAACTCAGTGGTCAAGTATCTTAGCTTAACCACAACATAATTGGATTAGGGAACAAGAGAGACCAAGCTAGAGTGGAGCATAATTTCAGAATCCTTAACTATAAATTCATTGAGAAAAGCTCCACTTGTTAAACGTAAAAGAATATGAGCTACCCTTTAATCTAAGATGATGGTCAAAAGTAGTACGAATTGTATGACAATGTAACAATACTAATCGGACCGAATTTGCCGAATTCTGATATGGCATCACAGTAATGAGCATGTGCATAATCTCTCTCCCAAGTCCTTGTTTTTGTAGGCAAACTAATATGGAGAACCACATGCCATCATATGATTCCTTTCTGCCTCTCATGAACCTATTCAATTTATTATGATCACCTTATCAATCTTCAACCATATTTTCCACAAATCACTTAATTTGTTGGATGATCGTTGCTTTTATTTGCATCCAGATGACATTATTTATATAGATAAGACAAACCTCCCTTTTAGAAACAAACTAAACACACTTCTCGCTCAATACGACGGAATATCGTATAAAAGGGTAACTAAACTAAACACACTTCTAGCGCAATCCAACGGAATATAGTATAAAAGGTTAACTAAATTTTATTTCTTTCTCAGAAAATATGCTGACTAACATGCCCTATTACCTTACTGTCTCCCCATTATTGCAAAACTATAAAAACTTAACTATGGGATTAGTAAATGGTGTGAAATTTGACGAATATGCTATGAACAGAACATAATTTTTGATCTACTAAAGGCGGCACTTAGAAGTAGAAAAATATGATACAGAATATGTTATGTATACAACATAATTTCTGCAATATAGTTGCTAATAAAATAAATTCTATGGAAACTAGTAGACCACATGCATGATCACTATAAAGGGAGCTTCAGATAGTTTACAATAAACAGCAAAACAATCCCAAATAGTTGCAGGAAAAGATCAGAATGGCAAAAGACAGTGTTTTTCCTGACAAAATGAAACTTCTTCTTGCCTTATTTCTTCTTCAGTTATGTTTTTCAGGTTTTCATATTGTTTCGAGAGTTGCACTGAATATTGGTGTCAGCAAAGTTGTTTATCCTGTTTATAGAAACATCATTGCATTGATCTTGTTGAGTCCCTTAGCTTATTACTTTGAGAGGTAAGTCTTTAAAGTTCTCAGCAGTTATTGGTTATCGAATCTCAACTCACAGTAAAGATAATATTCTGTTACTTTATGTGTTTTTAGGAAGGAAAGACCTCCTATTACTTTCGGTTTGCTGGTTCAGTTCTTTCTTCTGGCATTACTTGGGTAAGAAAAAGATATTATGAGTTTTAACTAAGTACTATGTGTCTGTCCAAATAATAATGTTATAAAACTGGATCAAACTAGTCGAATCAGTAAACCGGTGAATTGACCACTGATCCGGTCTAGTTTTACCATTCAAATCGGTCTGTAAACCTGTATCAAACCAGTGAAAAATCGACGAACTAGCCGGTTTAATCAGTGAATCAAACCGGTTGAACTGATTTTAAGTATTGGAAAAATAATAAATAATTTCAAAAGTAAACAATTTTGTGGCTTTTTTCATTTAATCACTGTTCTGGCTGTGATAATCAAGGATTGATTGTATTTCAGAATTACAGCTAATCAAGGATTTTATCTGCTTGGACTGTACTATGCATCACCAACTTTTGCTTCTGCAATGCAAAATTCAGTTCCTGCCATTACATTTGTCATGGCTTCTTCTCTAGGGTAAAAATTCACTACTCTCCACTATTCTCCTTTAAGTACGATTCTTAGAAGACGAATTCAATATCGCCTCTTGTCCTTACCCCCTCTCCTTCTGATCTCCTTCAGGTTAGAGAAAGTTCATGTTGGAAGGAAAGATGGAATGGCGAAAATTATAGGAACTATTGCTTGTATGGGTGGTGCCACTGTAATTACTCTCTACAAAGGTCCTTCCCTTCTGCAACAAACTCACCAAGGACTAACAAGTGCATCAGATATAAACGACGTGTCCAACAAGAAAATGCAGAACTGGACATGGGGATGTATATACCTGCTTGGACATTGCTTGTCTTGGGCAGGTTGGATGGTTTTTCAGGTAATTATACCAATCTTTATTTGCTTTTTCTACTTGATGAATCTGCATTAAGTTTTTCAGGCTGTTAAGCATATGATTTACAGAAGTTTAAAGCTGTGAATTTGAATTTGCAGGCTCCAGTGCTGAAGAAGTATCCAGCTAAACTCACAGTCACTTCCTTCACATTACTTTTTGGATTGATCCAGTTTTTAATCATAGCAGCATTTGTCGAAACTGACTTCAACAATTGGAAAATACAGTCAGGCCAAGAGCTGTTTACCATCTTATATGCTGTAAGTAACTTCGAGAGTATTTATATTTTCCTTCCAGATATTTTTATCAGGAAATATAATCTAATCTGTTACTTAATAATTCAATATCTGCCTACATTTATAGGGAATCGTGGCGTCTGGTGTTGTGTTTTACCTTCAAACATGGTGTATTCACAAAGGTGGTCCTGTAGTTGTAGCCATATTCCAGCCTCTGCAGACACTTTTAGTTGCTTTTATGGCTTCTTTAATTCTTGGTGACCAATTATACTCTGGAGGGTAAGTGAGAATCGTTTCTTAACAAGGAAAAAAAATCATGGAATTCATTATTTCTTCAGGTCAAGCATGCTTTTCTTTAAAATCTTGTTCATATTGAGCTACCTTCTGTTATTGCAGGGCCATTGGAGCTATACTCATAATGCTTGGTCTATATTCAGTTTTGTGGGGCAAAACCGAAGAAAACAGACTGGTGAATGATCAGGAGAACAAAAATACATTAACACAGAATCTTCTTGAGGCTGAAACTGGAAACACAGAAGCTGACACTGTTAGATCTGACATACCATGAGTATGGATTTGGGTTACACAGCGTATTAAATGGTTAATATATGCTGTTTGTATAGAAGAATATAATGATGGTCATTCAAGATAGACTAGTTTGGTACCTTAACATGATAACTGTTTCTTATGTGATGTAAGCTGCTGCTTAAAGCTTTCCAATAATGTTGAAATTGTTTTATGAAGTTCAAATTGAAAGTAAGAATTTCTGTTTGATTCGTTATGAAGTTTGAATTCAGCAATCTTATAATGGAAATTATTAGAATTGTAACACTTGACACATTGTTTACTTGAAGCTTGGCATTATTTATGTATAATTTTGGGATAAATTATTAGAGTGATTTCAGGATAAATATGTAATTGCAGGATAAATTATATCAATATTCTAGATGAATTATTCAAATTTAAAAGATAAATTATGACACTTATTTACTTATCAAGAAATTGTGAGATCTTCTAAAGGACTAGTTTGATGGTATAAATTTAACCAAACTACGATCATTGACGTTAAATTTGACAGTTACAAGAAGAGACCCGGTTATACAATGAAGCGTTATTTACGTGAAATGGATGTACTTAGCAAGAAGTAGAAAATTCAAATTGTTAGAGCACATGAAGTTTCATCTCATTCATTTTCCTGAAATCAAATTATTTGATGACGCGATACGCCGTCTAAAAATTGAAGAAGATCACTTGACTCATTAAGTGTGAGGTTAGAAGTGATTTTTGCAGGTTCAAGTTCTTCTAATCGATTTTGGAAAAGGAAGAATAAAAAGAAGTCTTCCAAGAATAAGTTGGAGGAGAAGACACTCCAAGTGAATTGAATGCTCAAGATTTTAAAAAGAAAGAAAAGAGAAAGTTCAATCTTGAGAATTTTCTATATTTTAACTGTCGAAACAAAGGGTATTTTACAAGGTATTGCAAAGCGCCTAAAATTAAGGTACATGATTGAGTTATGCTTCTGTATCTAGGGTGGATAATTGATTCAGGAACAACTGTCCATCCAACGAGAGACCGTGAGTCTTTCATAGAATTTCGTCTTATTCTTAGAGCTAGTAAGCTAGTAAAAGTGAGTTAGTAATTAGTTTATTTTGCACATTAAAGATAAAATTGAGTTAGTAATTAGTTTATTTTGCACATTAAAAATAAGAGGTTGGTTGGTTAAAATTATGATAATTGCTTTGAGAAAATTATGCAAAATGTATAGTAACGTGTTTGTATTTCTTAAAATGCTAGGATATGTTTGTCAATTTCTGTTTATGTTAGTTTAAGTTTTGAAATTATAAAAATATCAGGTTTGATAATTTTAATTTTTAAAGTGTCACTTTTTATTCTCTCTCGATATATGAATAATAATGAGCAAAAATGAACATAAAGCATATGTTTTTTATATATCGTGCGTTTGAATCTCATGATTTTTAGCAAGTAGTTAGTTTTCTATTTGGATTGCATATCTCGTTTTATTCTCTCTATATATGAACAACAATGAACAATGAACATACATGACATTTTTACAAGTGTAAATTCAAAATCGAACATTTTCATATTGTCAGAACTTAAACTGATATAAAAAAAAATGAACAAACATACTTTGACATTTTTTCAATTGAAAACACAAATTCATCGTTCCGTAATTTTCCGAATTTCTTCAAGTAAGGTTTGTTTGGTTCCAAAGCCCAACAAACAAGTAGAAGCAGAACGCTTACAACTTCCGACAGCTCAAACCCACACAACTAACCAAGTTATCTCCCTCTTCTTCACTCCAACATTTCTCTGTTCCATAACACACCACCTGGACTTTATAACAGCCGCACCCACCATAACAATATTTCCTCTAATGTAAAAACCCTTCTTAACTATTAACAAACTCCACCATGGCTTCTAACTCAACTATTCTACGAGGCCATGTTAAAACCATGTTCTTTTCTAACACTAAACCCTCATTTCTGTGTAAACCCACCAATATAATTGTCAAAAGATCTCTTTTTTCATTCACTAAAGTTCATACTTGCATGGAAAGTTACCAAAGTCAAACCCTTTTTGGCTTTTGGCATGGTGGGTTGCACCACGTTGGTCCTAAGTGTTATGGTGGTGGTTTGGATTGGAGAGTTGGGGCTGTTTTGCCTTATTGGTCACTTCAGAATTTGAACTATGGTCGTTTTGCTTATCAGGATTTGTCTAGTGATGGCTCCGATGTTGAGTCTGGGACCAATCACAATCAGCATGGAATGGTTGGTTTTGTGATTTCCCTTTTTGTTAAAATTTCGATTTTTCTGGTGTGGAAGTGTTGATTGAATGAATGCAATTGGTTATTTGTTGCTCTGCTGTTTGAATTTTGCTTGGAATATTTTTTAGTTTAGCTTCTTTAGGTTGTTGTTGTTATACAATGCTTTAATGGAAAAATGTGATTAAGGTTAACTTGTTTAGTATTCCAGATTGCTCTGCCTAAAACTGCAACAGTATCTTAGGTTGATTTTAGGATATCATGTGTTTTGCAATTACGGAAAAGATTGAAACTTCTTGTTATGTTGATTTAAGTACTTTCTGGTAATTTCTTGTTCTAATTTATATACTTTCTAGTAATCTATATTCAGGTTTTTGTGCAGAAAATTCTGGAAACATCTGTGTAATTTGGTCTCAATTTGTAATTATTTCCTGAATTTGCATTTGCACGGTATTGAATGTAGTTGAACTTTCCAATGGTGAAAGTTATAGGTGGTTCTGTTGCCATGTTATTGAATATCATTTTCTTACTCTATATAGCTTGTAATATTCCACATGAAACATTTAGAGTTCTCACAATTGCAATTTTTGGATTTGGTTTGTGTTAAGAGTGGTTCAACACTTGATAACATTGAGGATTGGAGATGGAAATTGACCATGCTTGTTCGCAACAAAGATCAGCAAGAAGTTGTATCAAGGGAAAGAAAAGACAGACGTGATTTTGACCAAATTTCAGCGTTGGCGAGCAGAATGGGTTTACACAGGTATACCATTGATCCCTGAGCTTGCTTTTTGTTTACTGTTTTAGCATTCATGCATTTATTCTGAATGAAGTTCTTTGCAGTCGTCAATATTCAAGAGTCATTGTCTTCAGTAAAGAACCTTTGCCAAATTATAGACCTGATCTGGATGACAAACGTCCACAGAGAGAGGTACCTTTTTTTTTGTTTGGCATAAGTTTTCTTATCTTTCTCGTGTTGTTTGAGTGATTTATGCTTCCCACTTATTGAAGGAATTGGCTATACCCTGAGCATTTGATGTAAAAACTTGCAATTAGTTCAGTTGATTGTGGATGTTCGAAACTATCATTCTTAGCCCTAGCAATGCAACTTTTCGCTCAATTGGTGCATGAAGCAGTTACACATTTTTTAATTACATAAACATGCAGGTGGTGATTCCTTATAGACTAAGAAGAGAAGTAGATGGTTATCTGAATGTTTACCTTTCTAAAAATTCCAAGACCAGAGGAAGCTTTCCTGCAAATTCCTTTTCAAAACCTACTGTGGAAACTGATGAAGAACTAGATGATCAGCCAGAAAATTTAATGGAAACCAGTGTTGCCATGGAGCGGTTTCTTCACAGGAGAAGTTTGCAACTGCGTGATAAGCAAGAAAAATGGCAGGTAGATATCGCTTAAAGAGTTTTATGGAGTTCACTATCTTACCATAGTCTTTATTTCTAAGTCTCTTAAATCTTGTATATTAGAAAATATGAGAGTTTTCAAGTGCATCTTGAAAGTCATTTTGTCACTGTTTCATGGGATATATATTTTTTCTGGGGTTTGAGATATAATGACAAATCTGTCTTTAGTTACTCGTAACTATTGGATGCTTCAATTTTCCATTTTAAAATAAATTACCAGGGTTATGTTCTTGGTTCGTGGGGGTAATTTATTCTGACATTTTAAATCTATTTTAGAGATATGATTTGTTTATACTGCTTCTGTTAAATAGAAACCTATCTTTCTTTTGCTATGTTTGAATGCATTATTTTTTTACAAATAAATTTTATTTGACAGAAATCTCCTGAGGGCCGAAAGATGGTTGAATTTCGTAGAAGTCTTCCATCTTATAAAGAAAAGGATGCTCTACTAAAAGCTATTTCTGAAAATCAGGTGAATTATTTGTTGTCCTCCATACATTATCTCTGTTGTGGCTTTTCTTATCCTTACTGCTGAATATTTGAGTAGGCATATCTGTATTGAGTTTAGGAGTCCAAAGCATTTTTCAATATTTTTACTTCAAATAGTCTTTGTTCACGTGAATCCATTTGATTTGTTATTGTAATTTATTGTTTCTACAATTGATTTATATCATTGTGTCATGAACAAAGTGCTCAATGAAGGCGGTTTTAGCTTAACTGTTCAGTTGCTAGGTCACTTTTTTCATCACTACCAAGACTGACATTTAGCCTGCTATTAACATGATTCTCCAATAGTTGTCTGTGGAGATTCAGGTTGTATTTTATGCAGCGCTGTTGGATTCCTTCAAACATGTCATGAAGTGAAGTAGTGATTTTCTACTCTGCTGTTTTTGTATAATACAATCATTACGCTATGTGCACTAATGTGGAGCACTGAAATGTTGCAGGTTATTGTTGTCTCAGGGGAAACTGGTTGTGGCAAGACCACCCAACTGCCTCAATACATACTAGAATCTGAGATTGAAGCTGCTCGTGGAGCTTCCTGTAATATTATATGCACTCAGCCCAGAAGGATATCTGCTATGGCTGTTTCTGAGAGAGTTGCAGCGGAACGAGGGGAAAAATTGGGAGAATCTGTTAGTTTGCCATATCTAATGAATCTTTTAATATATTGAAGCATCAAAATTCAGCTTGATTTTGAATTATGATATTTTTTTTTTCCATTTCCAAAAGGTTGGATATAAAGTTCGTCTTGAGGGGATGAAAGGGAGGGATACTCGTCTTCTTTTCTGCACTACTGGCATATTGTTAAGAAGATTGCTTGTTGACAGAAATTTGAAAGGTGTATCTCATGTTATAGTTGATGAGATTCATGAGCGTGGAATGAATGAAGGTAAATTCACTTTTATCCACCCTTTCCTTTTTCATGTATACTGTTTGGATTAATCATGCTATTTTTTCTCCAGACTTTCTCTTAATTGTCTTGAGAGATATCCTTCCACGCCGTCCGGAATTGAAATTGATTCTGATGAGTGCGACACTTAATGCTGAGCTTTTCTCTTCCTACTTTGGTGGTGCTCCAAAAATCCATATTCCTGTAAGTCCTGAATCCTTATTTCCGTTAAGCAGTAGAAACTGATGTACTAATTTCTCACAAATATTGAAAAATGCACTTGCATGGTCTTTTTTTTGGGATTATATTCAATATTAACAGTGGCTTTATTTTTTGTTGTTTCCAATATATTTCAACTGAGTTATTGTTGATCCAATAGTGTTGGCTGAGATAATACATTGATCTGATGAACTGAACTGAGTGAATTCATTTGCTTTGAATGTTCTTTATTTTTTTTATTTAGGGTTTCACTTACCCAGTCCGAGCACATTTCCTTGAGGATATTTTAGAAAGGACAAGATATCGAATGACTCCATATAATCAAATTGATGATTACGGCCAAGAAAAGTCATGGAAAATGCAGAGACAAGCTCAAGCTTTCAGGAAAAGGAAAAGCAGTATCGCTTCCTCCGTTGAGGTATTATGAAATTTTTTCATGTACAAGTTGCATGATTTGTATTTTTCTTTTATCTTACCTCGTCCATCTAAATTAATGATAGGATGCACTTGAAGCTGCTGATTTTAGAGATTATGGGCCTCGCACCCAGCAGTCATTATCTTGTTGGAATCCCGATTCAATTGGTTTTAACCTCATTGAGCATGTGCTCTGTCACATAGTAAGGGAAGAAAGGCCTGGTGCTGTGTTGGTCTTTATGACTGGTTGGGATGACATAAACTCTTTAAAGGATCAACTGCAAGCTCATCCTATCCTTGGTGATCCAACCAGAGTATTGCTACTTGCATGCCATGGTTCCATGGCCAGCTCTGAGCAGGTTACTTGAATATTCTATTTTCTTTTCAGTTGTCATGCTATATTCAGTCAACGATGCTGCGAGTTTGCATGTTATGTTAATTCTCTCTCTCTGGTCCTTTCCAGGCTACTTTAACAAATTTGTATAATGGTCATACTCTTTATTCTTTTATTAATATAGTTTCTGCCTGTTTTTATAGAGGTTAATATTTGAGAAGCCTGAAGAAGGTGTGAGGAAAATTGTTCTAGCAACTAATATGGCTGAGACTAGTATCACTATCAATGATGTTGTATTTGTGGTTGATTGTGGAAAGGCGAAAGAGACATCATATGATGCACTAAATAATACACCCTGTTTACTTCCGTCATGGATCTCAAAGGCTTCTGCTCGACAAGTAAGACCAAGTACCAACTCATAATTATTTTGTAATCTTACCATTACACATTTAGACCCGTGTGCACATGTAATAGCTCTATTTTCTCTTGAATCTCCTTTTTGTGATAATGCTGTTTTATCCGATATGTTACATATAATCGTATTAGTGTTTCCGTGTGCTTGGTGCTTGCATTTGTAAATTCCTGTTTTCCTTTTGTTATCCCAGAGAAGAGGAAGAGCTGGTCGTGTTCAACCTGGAGAATGTTATCATCTTTATCCTAGATGTGTATACAATTCCTTTGCCGACTATCAATTGCCAGAACTTTTAAGGACTCCTTTACAGTCTCTGTGTTTGCAAATCAAAAGTCTTCAACTTGGAAGTATTTCCGATTTCCTGTCTAGGGCCTTGCAGCCGCCAGAACCTCTCTCGGTAATTTCAAAATGAAATTTTGTCCCATCATTTCCATTTGGATGATGAAACTTGCATAGGTGGCAGCCATTTTACTTGCTTTCAGTTGCCTTTGGATTTTTCTTACTATTATGATTCCTGTTCTATTTCTTTCATCATTTCATTT
This sequence comes from Breynia disticha f. nivosa, assembly GCA_948193385.1. Lineage (NCBI taxonomy): Eukaryota > Viridiplantae > Streptophyta > Magnoliopsida > Malpighiales > Phyllanthaceae > Breynia > Breynia disticha. The sequence continues at coordinate 15,610 of CANYCX010502782.1, forward strand.
TCTTTTATATGCTAATTATTCATCTGTTACCTTTTGCAGGTTCAAAATGCTGTGGAGTATTTGAAGCTGATTGGAGCTTTAGATGAGAAGGAAAATTTGACCGTGTTAGGTATGATATTGCCTTTATCAAAGATCATTTCTTTACCAATATAGGAATTCTGTGGCTTTGCCAAGATGACTATGCCTTTAGCGTGAGCATTGAACCAAATTGGTTGTCTTGCAGGGCGTCACTTGTCGATGCTTCCAGTTGAGCCCAAACTTGGGAAAATGCTTATATTTGGGTCCATATTTAACTGTCTAGATCCAATAATGACTGTTGTTGCTGGTCTTAGTGTCAGAGATCCATTCTTGATGCCGTTTGACAAGAAAGATGTAGGCATATTGTCCCTTGATCAAATGAAGTTTTTTCTTATTTTACGTTACTGTTAATGAACTTGCCTTCCTTTAAACATTTGCCCAAATTACATGTGAAATACTCCTGTAATTTTGCGTATCCTATTCTATTTAAGTATCCGTGACATAGTTTGCATTTCGCAGCTTGCAGAGTCTGCCAAAGGACAGTTTGCTGGTCGTGATCACAGTGATCATCTTGCTCTTGTACGAGCTTTTGATGGTTGGAAAGATGCTGAAAGAGAGCAGTCTGGTTATGAGTACTGTTGGAGAAATTTTCTTTCAGCTCAAACTCTTAAAGCTATTGATTCATTAAGAAAGCAATTCTATTACTTGCTCAAGGATAGCGGCCTGGTTGATCCAAAAAGTGAAAGTTGCAACATTTGGAGCCATGATGAGCATCTTATTAGAGCAATAACTTGTGCTGGCTTGTTCCCTGGTGTCTGCTCTGTAGTGGTCAGTATTGCTATAATTTTTCTGCAAACTTCTGTCTATTTTCTATTCGCATTTCTTTTTTATTTTGAAAAGCGATTATTTTTTTTGTTTTGTTCTCTGTTCATTTTGGCCATCCTTTTTCCTGCTTATTTAGCGATTGTTGGGGGGTAGGTTACGCATTGAACAGGAAAAGATTAATGAAGCTTAAGTAGTGACCTGTCAAAGTATTTTCTTTTTCTTTCTAAAAGGGGTCGTAGGTGGGTGGTTCGCCTGAAAATTGCAAATTACGATTCTTTCCTAAAATAGGGTAAAAGAAAGGGAAACATGGTAGGAATTACGTGTGATTGCTTCGCTTTGAAAAGAATTAATTTTCTTACAAAAAAATTTTGTTCTTCTGGCCTAGTTAAAATAAAATGTATGTTTTAATAATGGTTGTGGTATACAGAACAAGGAGAAGTCAATAGCACTGAAAACAATGGAGGATGGCCAAGTGCTTCTGCATTCGGTAAGTTCTGATCATTTGGCATTTCAATGAAGGTTTTCATCATTCACATTTCTAATGGATTGCCTCCATTGATAGTTCTGATTTTCCTTTTTTGTTCTTAATTGTATATTGCAACGGGTAGAATTCCGTAAATGGAAATGTCCCCAAGATTCCATATCCATGGTTAGCTTTCAATGAGAAAGTGAAAGTAAATTCGGTGTTTCTTCGGGACTCAACTGGCATATCTGATTCTGTGTTGCTTTTGTTTGGAGGAAATATTTCAAGTGGTGGACTAGTAAGTTATTGATTCTTTGCCTTATTATTTAGCTTGCACTCATCTTGTTGAAAAAACTTCTTACAGTGAAGATACTTTTGATTTTTCTACTTCGTTGATTTCTAACTTTTTTCTGTTTTTTTTTAACAGAATGGACACTTGAAAATGTTGGGAGGGTATTTCGAATTCTTCATGGATCCTGCATTAGCAGATATGTATATAAACTTAAAGAAAGAGCTTGAGGAGCTGATTCAAAATAAGGTAATTTTTTTTCCCTTTCTTGTAACTTAATATTTTGACACTTTTAGTGCATTAATTTCTAACTCGAGTAGACTGATGACTTTAATTTCTGTTGCCAAAAATTTACAGCTTCTTGATCCCAAATTCGATATGCAGTCTCATAATGATCTTCTTATGGCAACAAGGTTATTGGTTTCGGAGGACCAATGCGAAGGTAAGTTTGTATTTGGTCGAAAATCTCAGGCTCCTGTGAAGAAGGTAACGAAAGAAGTACCAGCCAAACTTATAAAAACCGTTGGTGGAGGAGGGAGTGATAATTCAAAGAATGAACTGCAGACTGTCCTCGCCAGGGCAGGACATGGAGCTCCAAGTTATAAGACAAGCCAGCTAAAAAACAACCATTTTCGTTCCACTGTGATCTTTAATGGTTTGAATTTCGTCGGTCAGCCATGCAGAAGAAAGAAACTTGCCGAAAAGGACGCTGCTGCACAGGCTCTTCAATGGTTGAAGGGTGAGAGTTTCTCATCGTCCAGAGCGGTTGATCATGCATCAGTGCTTCTAAAACCGAGTAAAGGCAGAGCTCCAGTTCATGTTGGCAAATGGTTTTAAGCCAACCCCAAATAGTTCACGTTTTGCAACATCACAAGTTGGATTCAGACATTCAAGCAAAAGCATGCCAATAGGAAACTCTGGCATTATATGCGACATATCGCCTCAACGAACCCTTTTAAGGCAAATTTTAACTTTGTGCAGCATCACAAGTTGGATTCAGACATTCAAGCAAAAGCATGGAAAGCAACTTTTTAACGTTGTGCAACATCACTAGTTGGATTCAGACATTCAAGCAAAAGCATGGAAAGCAAGTTTTAAAGTTGGTGCGGCTTCTCAAATTTCTGGCGATACAGGGAGTACGACAGCATTGGATTTCTTATCTCAGTACCTTCAATTGGCTTCACATATATCAGTGAAGGTTTTGCATTATGGTTTATACCAGAAATGAAGGTAGATGATCTATTTCTACATCCAAAAAGCTCGGCATTTTCATCTGCAAGATTTGATTCAATTTTTTTTATGGCTAATTTTAAAGTCTTAGGTGGAGTCAGACTTCATCTCTTTGCCTTAACTTGCATTGGAAGGGGACTTGCTGTGTGGCTGGTAGGGGGAGCACTAATAATATATTCATTTGGTCATAAATTGTATAGTTATATGTAGAAAATTTTGTTCAATCTATTGTTGATTCATATGTCAGGAAATTGAGAATACTCCGTGGACTAATATATCCTCTGTTTTTTTTTTTTGACATTTGATCACAATGTTAAGCTAATCATCTGTGCAAAGTAGCAGTTCGAGGTATGTTGAAAGGATTGACTATGCTTGAAGGCTAAGCTATCAAGAACATACGTGCTTCTGTTCTTTGTGTGGTTCTTTGGCAAATATCTTTTGGCTTTCCTTAAAGAATAAGAGAACAAGAATGAAGTTATGAAATGTCCATGGATTTGCTTATGTCTTGCTGTTGTAACTCTTCAAAACTTAGTAAAGTTCTGGGTTGTTGATTGAATGGTAACCTGAGACTGAATCAGTAACCAGTTCGACTTGTCGGTTTAGTTCGTTTTTTATAACATTGCTTGAAAAGAATATATTAAACTCTTGTTGATGAAAGAGAATCGACATGTGCAAAATCTCGTTGAAATCAGCAGCTCTAGTTGTTGTTTGACAGTTTGTAATCGTATTAATAATTTATTAAATATTATTTTTAATTATGCCTCCAACTCATGTGAAATTACACATACCAATTTGATTTGATGCCTAAGTTTTCATTTTTCAAATTCCAAGTTCCAAGCTTAAAGTCAAACAAAAACACCACACTAAAGTCAACTAACCATCCCAAACCTCACCATTCTCTTCACCACCTCTCCTCTTCACTTTTCTTCCTTTTCAAAACAATCAAACAACATGGCTGAAATTATCCTGAGCTACCTTGTAGAATCCATGCTAAAAAACTTATCTTCACTTATAACCCAAAAGTTCAGTCTTGCATGGAATCTTGAAACAGAGCTAGCACAACTTAAAGACTCGCTCTTTATGATTCATGCAGTGTTACAGGATGCAGAGAACAAACAAGTCAATGATAAAGCTGTCAAATTTTGGCTGCAGAAGCTAAAAAATGTGGCTTTTGATGCCGAAGATGTTCTTGATGAGCTTGCATATGAAGCTCTACGTTTTAAAGTGGAGAAAAAGGCAAGAAGAGTCTTTTCTTTTTCTGATAATGCCATTGTTTACAATTTCAAATTGAGTAGTGAAATTAAGAATGTTAATGTTTTGTTGGAGAAGATTAAGAATGAAGCTTCTGGGTTTGGACTTAGTTGTGTTGGTGTTGTAGAGAATGGTCTTTCGCTGGTTAATAATTGTGCGAGTCGTGATAATAGAGATTCGTTCATTGGGAATGCGAAAATTGTGGGGAGAAATTATGATGTGGCAGAAGTTGTGAACTTGGTGGTTAATTCTAGTGAAAGAGACGGTTTTGCTGTGGTTTCTATTGTAGGAATGGCTGGTCTTGGAAAGACTACTCTTGCTAAATTGGTCTGTAAAGAAGTGGAGGAGAGAAGATTGTTTGATGCAACTATGTGGGTTTGTGTTTCGGATAGCTTTGATTATGTTAGTATACTGAAAGGGATGTTGGAAATTCTTGATAAAACCTCCGGGGGGATACATAATGAGGAGGCAGTTCTTCGACATCTTAGTGCAGCATTGCGCGGAAAAAGGTTTCTGCTTGTACTTGATGATGTGTGGAACGAGGACGCTGAAAAGTGGGATAGTCTGAAACATCGTTTGTTGGAGATTGTTGGAGATAATAATAAGAGTAGTGTTGTTGTTACTACGAGGAGTAACCAAGTGGCGTCTCTCATGGAGACTTCACCTCAATGTAGGCATGAATTGAAAGGAATATCAGATGATGAATGTTGGTCTATTATGCTGGAAAGAGTGTCTAATGGTGGAAGAAAAGAGATACCTTTAGAATCAATAGCTGTTGGGCGGGAGATAGCGAAAAAATGCGGAGGTGTGCCGTTAGTTGCTAAGGTTTTAGGTGGGACATTGCGCTCTGAAAGTACGAAAGAAGAGTGGATGGCAATAAAAGATTGTAATATTTGGGATGCAGTGGGGCATAAAAATGATGTTATGCCAGTGTTAAAACTTAGTTTCAATCATTTACCTTCCTTCTTGAGGCCATGTTTTGCATATTGCGTGAATATACCTAAAGATGTCGAGATTGAAAAGGAAAGATTGATTCAGCTTTGGATGGCTCAAGGATTTCTCGGGCAAGTCAATGATGGGCCAGAAATAATGGAAGATATTGGTAATATTTACTTTAACAAGTTGCTTGAGAATTCCTTTTTCCAAGATGTAGAAAGAGATTCCATTGGGAATGTTGTTAGTTGTAAGATGCATGACCTTGTTCATGATCTCGCCGTATATGTTTCTGAATCTGAAACTTTGACCTGGAGTATTCCTTTGTTGAATTTTGATGCATCTCATACTCGTCATCTGAGTCTCCTTCTAGATGCTTCAGAAGTAATTCCAAAAGGTGGAAATACTCGAAAGTTACGATCTTTAGTTTGCAGGAGTGGTATTTTCCCCAACTGGAACTTTAAAAGTTTGCGGACTTTGAATTTATCAGGTACTTCTCATGTGGAAAAATTGCCGCGTTCCATAGGAAAACTCACACATTTGAGGTATTTTGACATGTCAAGGACTAAAATCATTGCACTACCCAAATCCTTCACCAAGCTCTATAATTTGCAAACATTAAGACTCATTTTTTGCAGCCTTGAGAAGTTACCTGGAGATATGAAAAATCTGATTAGCCTGAGACATATCTACTTCAACCGTAAACGCTTGCTGCCAAGGGAAGTTGGGTGCTTAACTAGGCTTCAAACATTGCCTTTATTTGTGGTGGACCCAAATCGTGGGCATAGCCTCCAGGAATTGGAAAGCTTAAATGAATTGAGAGGGAAGATAGTGATTATGAATCTTGAGAATGTCAGAGACAGAAAAGAAGCAGAAAAGGCCAATTTGAAGGGAAAATTGAAACTATCCAAGTTGAAACTAAAGTGGTGCTCTCGTTATTTTAGAGAAGGCGCGACATATAATGATGAACATGTGTTGAGAGGACTAGAGCCTCCTGCAGTCATCAAAAGCCTGGAGATTGAGAATTATATGGGCGAGAAATTCCCGACATGGATGTCAAGTGATATGCATGACCGTGAGGATATTTGTCCACTCATTGAATTGATAGAGCTGAAACTGTCCAAATGCAACAACTGTGAGCTGATACCAGCTCTTGGTCAACTTCCTTGTCTTGAAATTCTTAAAATGGACGAAATGCAAGATGTAAAATGCATCAGCTTGGAGTCGCTTGGTGGCAATGCAGAAAGCAACGGAAGCTTGTTTCCGGCGTTAAAAAAGTTGTCTTTAAGAAATGTGGGTAGGGACAATTTAGTTGAATGGGTGACACCAACAGTTAGTAGAGGAGTAGATCACACAACAGCATTTCCTTGTCTGCAGGAGTTGTTCATTTGGGGGTGTGGACTGAAAAGCTTCTCAATAAGCCATCTTTCGTCACTCGTAAGCCTCAAAATCATCGACTGTCCTAGATTGAATGGTTTAGAAGGTGAATTTGATAAATTTGCTTCCCTTAAACTGCTAGATATTGAGCAGTGTCTTGAATTAAAATCTCTTCCAGCTGGCCTACATTTCTGCACAACTCTTGAAGTCTTAGTTATTCAGGAATGCAACAATCTGGCATGCATTCCATGTATACAAGGCCTCACATCTCTTAAAAGGTTGGACATTCGTGAATGTGATGAGTTAGCTACTCTTCCTAATGAGATGGAATCATGCACATCTCTTGAGGAATTAACTATACACAAGTGCAAAGGTTTAGTCTCTGTACCCGATGATTTACGACAATTGGTGTCTCTTGTTTCTTTCGACATAACATACTACAGCAGTTTGATTTGCTTTCCGAAGGATATCTTACGTTGGCTTCCCCAGTTGAAAAAACTTGAAATTGGTGGTTTCTCGAACAATTTTGCTTCATTTCCTGCTCTTGTTTCAACTAAACAACCAGTTGTCTCCATTAAAGAACTAAGTATAGTTGGATGGGATGATCTAAAGTCTTTGCCAGATCAAATTCCTCCACTTCCTGCCCTTACTGTATTGCAAATATGGAATTTTAGTGAAGTGGATGCCTTGCCAGAGTGGATTGGTGACCTTTCATCTCTACAACGCCTTTACATTTTTGAGTGTAAGACTATGATGTATCTACCTGTAGCTATCCAAAACCTTCCCAAATTAAAGACGCTTGAGATTAGAGGATGTCCCCTTCTTCAAGAAAGATGTAGTGAAGGCACTGGCCCTGAGTGGTCCAAGATTTCTCACATTTGCCTAAGAGTCCATTGTTAACAATTCCAAATTGGCTTGGTCTGTAGGCGAAGTTCTCTTCATGACAGTGGCAATGCTCCTTCTGTGAGGTGCCTCCAGGGTAAACTTACATCCATTTTCAAAATTGGGACAATCTTCAGCAAGTTCAACAATCACGGGTGAGCGTAGGTTCTCCATTCTTGACCGTTTAATTTATATCCAAATGGCTGCTCTTTTTCTTACTATCCACTCAATTCACAATGATATTATGATGTAGTACTATGTTCTGATTTTTGCATTTTAATTCTTGTTTCCTTTCAGTTCTCCTTAAGTAGATTATCCTTCAGAGAACCAATCTATGCATGAGTTGATTAGGTGGAAGAAGTTGGAAATTCTCAAGGTATGCAAGCATGCAGTTTCATTTTCCTTAGGTAGATTATTCTTGCAATTTCCGCTGCTCTTTTTAGGGGCATCGATTGTTTCTTGATGAAGGGCCACATAGGTTTAGTTAGACAGAGAAAAAAATACTACGCTATACTGTCTTGCTAGTTACTTCAAGGACTTAACATCTTTTATTTCTATTGTAGAAATGTTGAGACAAAATCACTAGCTAGTCATTCATCCTTGTGTTCGTTTGTAAAGTATGCTTGTTCCAATATCCCCGCTGAGATAATGGCAGCTCCTCCATCATTCTGGTTAGATTTCAATCACTGATTGTTTAAGTTTGATCTGTTTATTGATAGAGCAAGATGGTATGATGCCAAATATTAAACTTAGATTTCTTGGATCAGTTTAGAATTTGTTAATCCATATTCATTTGAAAATATATGGGGAGACCTGCTCAAATAGTGGAACCTGTCTAATGTATAATTACTAGCACAATTATGCTTCTAAATTAATGGCGTATATTTTGCTAAACCTTGTAGAGTACAATGGAACATAGAAAAAATATTCTTTTTGTGAAAAAAATGTCTGTGACGTGATTATCACTGTACATATTAAAAAAAAAGAGACAATCTACAGCTATAAGTATTGAACAAACAAACAAACAAATCTTAGTGTAACAAGAAACTCCTGAATCCTGATGGAAGTTTCGAGATCATGATTTGTGACTGATCCGTGCTTACTTCATGCACAAAAAGAATGATTGAGTCTTGGTTCGGATAGCAGAACGAAAAGTGAGGTTTAATGAGTTTAGTATTGCTGCAACTGCAGCTTTTTTTTTGTCTGATAAGTTCTGAGCCTCTACTGAATCATTAACAATCCATTCATGTAGTAGTACAAATGTTTGTACTTTGCAGGTCAGAGCTTTCTTTTCCACGTGGTTCTACCCCGTACAATCTCCTCATTTCCTTTATCTCCAACTGTTTGTAAGAGGTGGGTGTACTGCATTGAGTTACCATAAGATTCATCCTGGACCAATGCTGACGAATCTCCATCACTGCTATTTCGAGCCTTTTTGTTACTGTTCTCTTCTTCTGGTTGGCATAGCGATTGAACCGTGTCGGAGCTTCCACATTCTCTTCTGTACTCCAGAATAATTCCGGATAATTGATGGTGTTCCAGGAATTCACAAGGTATGGCCTTCAGAAGAAACCAAATACAACAGTTTAAGACATTTTCAGGCTCCAAGTAAATGCACTATGTTCTCAAACGGCTATGAATTTACCTCCAGCATCCAGTTTACATATTTCACATTGTTCACATGATTATTCATGTCTAAATCGCTTCTTTTTGGCTGCAGATCAATCACATTCATTAGAAGAAGCTGACGAAAATTGCTTCTATGCTCGCTTAGATAGGAATGATTGTACGAAGTAATGGTTATTTAGGAGTTTACCTTCAAATTGTTGGTTACATATTTGGCTCTCGAGTCAAGTTTATTGATTTTCTCACCGATTTCATTTTGAATTGCTTTCTTTTCAGTAAACCAAGGTGAAATCTCTGCTCTGATCTCGTCCGGCATCTTTGAGAGCCGTCTAGTCTTTTGGTTCATCATGACCCAGGTACTGTTGCATATCTCGGCTCATCAATGTTTGAGAACTTTATAAACCAATCAAGAGAAAGTCATAATGAACAAATGTCTATCAGACAGATGTTGAAGTCCCTACCTTGTTGCTCGTATAAAGACTTGCCCGGTGGCCCGACCCCTGATAAGCCAGTCTCGCCGCATTCCGTTCTTTCCCGAAGCTGCGACCCATGTATCTACCTCCATTACTTCACCCCTGCAGAGAACTCAGCTAACACGATTCAGAAATCTATGTTTGAGTAATTAGCTTTCAGTATAGCTAGCTTCTATAAAGTTTACCAGACTGGATAATCCTCAACTTCAACTTGCATTCTTGATACAACCCATATAAGGTTATTCTTCACCATGCAATGTGTAGCACCAAATCCATCTCCAAGAAGTCCCGACACCCACACATGGTTCAGTGCTGTTTCCTGCATATATACCACCATAAATGTAGTTGAAATTCTCCGGAACAGTTTCAGTTTGTCTATCTACTATGAAGCAAAAGATGTTCCTCTGTATAAACCTGAAGAAGATTGAAAACGCTCTCTAATGTTGCGGTCCTGTCAGCGCCGACTTCATACGATCTTACCACAACAGTCTGCCGATATCCGACGCCTCCTTCAACGATTACCCCTTGACGAAAAGGATCAACCATCCGTTTCTTCGTCGGAATATTCTGTCTATTCTTCATTCCGGTTTCACTGTCACAAGGAACCTCTGTCACAGCTGCAGCCTGCCTTCCCTTTATTTCAATTCTGATAGCTCTGAACATTCTTTTCTTTCTAACAGACCATCCTGGAATTTCATTTAGTTTCACAAACAAGCTTTGCTCAACAGGATTGAACAAACGTGCAACTGGGTAGAGAGATTGATGGTATAGCGAAGACATGATCTCTCTCTTTCTTCTTAATGTTCCAGTAGTTTCAAATGAGAATGAAAAGGATTTTTGGAATAAAGAACATGAACCAGAATGTGCTTTATAGTTGGAACAAAAATTGAAATAAAATAAGAGAGCTCTAGAAGACAAGAAAAAGTGTCCAGTTAATAGCATTGTTCCTAAAATTCCTAAAAATGGGTTTTTGATTCCACCGTTGATGATGATCAACACGATGAGAATAAATCAAGGAAAAGAATTTCGTCAGCAAAAAATAGTTCTGTGTTTTTCATGTCGTGTGACTTAGAAAAGATCGATAGTCTTATGAGTGACAAAACTAAGGCCAGTGTAAACAAAAAGAGGACTTTTGCTTTCTAAATACAATTTTTTTTGTTAAAAATTAAAAAAAAACGTCAGGCTAGCTTTCCCTAGCGTCGCTACGGACGCAGAAATCAAACTCCCACAATGTGTTGTTCGATCTCTTGACTGCTGAATCTACGGACAAAGAGTTTTAATTGTACATAGTTTAATTGATTGAAGTGAACTCTCTTGTGTCATTTCCTCTGTGTGAACACCGAATTTTTTAAAACGCACTTTCGTTTTAGACCAATCGTCGCTATATCTAGAGGGGCGAAAGAGTTGGTCGATAATAATTTCGTTGTATGGTGCGAAATTCAGTCCATGGTAATTTTGTGCTGTGGGATTTCAAATTTACAAACAACTTTAACCTTGAAAGTTGTTCTTCTGGCATTCAAATTTGGAATAAATTTTTGAATTGCTTCATAATTTTCTAAGTAGACATGGCCAAACTGAACCGAAACATAAAGTTTGACATGGTAATCTTAATTATTGTGTTAATGTATATTGAATTAAGATTAGCAACTTAACATTGTAATCGGTTATTGCGTACAAACGGCAGAATTTTCTTGTTTTAGGTTTATGATGATCATATATGCACAATGCACGAATGAGAGTTTGTGACTTTAGTAAAATATTAATTCTTGTAAAATTGTCACTACCTTAGAACTTACTTTCATTAGCTTTTGTCTCATAAAATGATGTCTTCCTCAAATGAATTTTTCTTGTTTAGTTTGTTTATTTCTTGTTTGGTTTGTTTGTTTAAATGATCCTCTTCAAACTAAAAATATTTTCAAAAATGAGTATTGGACAAATTTTATCCCGATAAATACGGATATTTTTGTCCAAAAAATTTTACTTTATTCTCTTTTACTAAAATGTCCTTTAACATAATCTTAAATAAGCATTTAATAATTTAAAGAAATTAGAGACACATTTTTGGTACTTGTGTCACTCTAAATAAATATTAGTTTTTTTATTTTAATAGTACTAGAATAAATGTTAAATATGAATTCAGATTCAAGACATATAATATAGATATTTTAATTCTATCATGAAAGAATTTAATTTAATATAACATGTTAAAAATTTATTAATATCTTAAAAACTAAAATATTTAAAATATTTTAGTATGTAAATTAAAAAATATAGAATACTATACATAAAAAATTATTAAATGAATAAATTTAATTTGTTTAGTGATAATTATAAATAACACATATAATTATTATCTCTCTTAATTTATTGCACACATGTAAGGATGCATAATCATGATTATATTGGAAGAAAGTTTGGTAGCACAGTGTCTGTACTGCATGTAAAGGCATATCAATTAGCACGATGGAATTATAATGATCGGCATAATCTGAGGAATCTAAGTAAAGGATAACAATAATATAGTAGTAAAAATGAATTGTAATAATCTATTTAAGGATGACATCTATTAGTAATTTTTATTTTTTATTACATTTCATATAAAATTAATATTATGGGTTTAAATTTAATATAAATTTTATATATGAATTTAAATATTTTTTGCATATAAATTCATATCAATTTTTTACGTATTTAAATTTAATATAAAGTTGTAATTTGATATATAATAAGTTGTTACATCTTTTATAAAAATTGTAAAGATTAACTTTTAAATTAGCTCGTGCACCTTTCTCAATTTAAGTTTATTTCTATATCAACGTTCCTCACTAAACCATCTTCTAAGCACTTCAAGTCTTGGACCTCAGGTTCAAACATTGCATAGAATTATGATAATCTTCTTATATATGTCAAGTCTCTTTCAAGTCTTACCGTCTAAAATATTCATCATATTATTAAACCTAATTATTTTAAACTTAGAGTTTAATAAGATGTTAGATTTTTCTGCGAGCCGATAACCTCACAGGGAAATTCGTTAAGAACTATATTTTCGCAAAATGACGCTATGTCCGTGAGACCAAAATGACATTTTATATTTTATGTTATGCAATTGAAATTTCAATCTTTTAGTGAATTAACGTATCAAATTTTTTTTTCATTTTTTTAGAATAATTTTATTTCGACCTATATTTATTTACCGTTAATTGAACCTAAAATAGTTTACCCGGATCATTTATATTATTTTTCTTTAATTTTATTTTGAAAAGTCGTATCCTCTGATAAAACATTACAACAAAAAAATAGAGAAAATATTACAGTAGAGTATGATGCATGGCATTTTAACGACAAAAAAATAAAATCTCAAATCTATCTCTTGTTAAGTGAATATATTAAACATTAAAATTGGTAGACCAAAACCTACAACAAACTAACTAGAGCAGTAGTGCATGCTTCATTGGGATTTGAACCCAACTTTCATTATG